>JAHWGI010001208.1:0-295000 GCA_029379305.1 Frankliniella fusca
GTGGGGATGTGGGGGGGTGGGATGTTTCCTTCCGACTCTCAACATTCTTTCGTTTACTGGGGTCTTTCTCCTTTCTTCATCCTTCCCCTTCATTTGTGTTTCGTTTCTTTCTAGTCCCTTTCCTTCTTACATTCCGTCGCTCCCATTCCTCTATACTTCTATTCCATTCTTCACAATCTCCCATTCCTCTCCTTCTTCTCCTCTCCACTATTCTTTCACAATTCCTCTCCTCATTTCTCTCGTTCCTCGGCCTACAATTCCTTCCTCTTCATTCTTTCATCAACGTCCACTTCCTTCTTCCTCTCCCTTCTCCTTTCCGCGATCGCCCTATTCCCTCAATTCCTTCGCTCCCAATCTCCTCTTCGTTCCCTTCTTTCCTTCCCCGGCACCCTCCCTCCCTTTCCCTCCTGCCCTTATTCCCCCTCCTTTCCACAAAGCCCTGTCCACTTTCCAGCTAATTCCCCTTTCATTCTCCTTTCACTCTCCCTTTTCGTTCCTTTTCCTATCTCCTTCTCACTGCTCCCCCTCTCTCGTTTCCATTCTTTCCTCCGATCAGCATCTTCCTCTCCACCCCTTTCAGGTTTTTCACCCTTCACTTTCTTCCATTCTGGCCTTCCTTGCTACTTCTCGTTCTGTCACCTCCCCTTTCTTTTCATCTTCGGGGCCTCTTCCCCACCGACTTCCCTTCCCATTCACCCCCCCAGTTGTCGTTCCCCCCCCCCCCCCTCTCCTCCAATTTCTTCTTCCCCTTCATCTCCCTTTCTTCCCATTCCCTTCTTCGTTCGTCCTCCTTCCTTCTCTATCCCCTCGTCCCCCCTTCGTGTTCCATTCGCGTTCCCTTCTTCCTCACCTATTCTTCCCCTTCTACTACCCCCAATCTTTCCAACCCCCGAGTTCCTCTATCCCCCTCTTACCCTTTTCATTCGCTCTCTTCCTTCGCCCCCCCCCCCCCGCTTCTCGCGCATCTCCGGTCCCCTCATCCTCAGCCTTACCCGTTCCCTATTCATTTCGGCTAATTCCCACTTCACCCCATTCCCTCCCTTTTTTTCTCTTCGCACTCCGCTCAGTCATCTCTCCATTCTTTGTCCTTCACCGCTTCCTCCCTCTTTCTTTCCTTTCCCCGTTTCCCTCATTTCTTCAGTCCCTCTTCTCCCTCGACCATTCCTTAGCCCTACACACCATTCCTCTTCTCAAACTGTCATTGTCTTCTTTTCATTTTTTCCCACTTTCACGGGACACGCTTCCCTCTTATCTTCGACCCTCCCTTGCTCCCTTTATCTATATCCTTCCACTTCTTCCCATTCCATCCGTTTCAACCGTCTCTCCTCTGTTCTCTCTCTTCCCTCCTTCTACCCCCTTACCTTCCCGCCATTCGCTTTTGTGCTTTTTTTTTCTCCCCTTCTTACTTTTCCGTCTCTCCAGTCACTTTAAAAGCACTGCGAAACCCTCATACATCGTGCGGCTGAGGCTAGACCGGCCCGGCCTGCTACCCCCCAACCCCCACCTCCTTTTCCGCCCCCCAGCCAACTTTCTCCAGAGCGTAAACCGCCCCCAAGCCCACCGTGTGCATCCCCATCCCCCTGGAGAAACTCTCCCCGGCCTTGCGGGGGCCGCCTGCTCTCCACGTGTAGGTAAACCTCGCCTAAAGTAACCAGCGAAAAAAAAATACGACAAACTTCATTAATCCGAAGGAAAAATTAATTCCTTTTCTTCTCAACTACCTTAGTCTTGTTAGAGCGCGTTTCGGAGGAATTTCTCATATCGCCGCGCGGCGCGACAGGCCGCGCATGCGCACAAGAAATGGCGCCGCGTCTCTCTGATTTACGAGGGTATTCTCGACTTTGCAAAACTTTGACACCAGTACCGCTAATATCAGGCAGGGCGACCCCATCAGCCACGCCGGCGGGTAAAACCTTCCTCCTCCACCTCCTTGCAACAACGAATTTGCACTAAACTTTAAAAGCGGCCTCGGTACTTGGCATCGGTGTGCGGAGCGGGAGAATAAGGCCCCGCCCCGTCCACGGGCCGAACCTCCCTCGCTCCCGCGCCATCCGGGGCGAGAAGAGTACGCGAGGGGGAGGGAAATAAAACTGATTTTTATCCCCGCGGAATGTGACACAATTATGTGACATTTACAGCGCAGGCTATCACAATAACTCAGCGCTATGGCCCTACACCAATTTGGACCAATTTGCATGCAAGCGGCGGCCCCGCCCCACCCCGCCCCGCCTCCTGCCCGGGCCGCACCTTATACCGTTAAAGTTGCGGCTGCTGCGGCGGGGCGGGGCGTTCCAGCCATGCAGTTACGCCCTCATGCACTGCTGCTGCCCCGCCCCATAACCGTGCAGTGCAGAGGGCGGGGCGGGCCCGGGCGCGGCGGGGCCGTCCGATTGATACCGACTCTCACATATCTCCGCGTTTGATCCGGTCGTCATCGGCGTTGTGTATGTGTGAGTGTGTGTGTGCGAGTACGCTCGCGGTTACGAGTACTACTACCCGCGGGGACGAGCCGAGCCCCGCCCCACCCCAACCCGCCCCGCCCCGCGGCCACCCACCGAGCAACCGCGCCGCCTGAGGAAACCGCCTTCGCTTGCCTCCCCAATATTTTCCCCCCTATACGATCCTCCTCCACCAGTGCCAGCCCCCCCCGCCCCCCCTCTCTCTCTCCCTCGGCATAACGCTCATACTTATCCATTACGCGCCGCACCACTTCGGCATACACATTGTGGCGCGTCCGTGATTGAAAGCGAGAGAGCAGTCCAAGTCCCCCGTCCCCTTGTCCCTCTCTCTCCTCTCTCTCCCTCTCCCACATTACACTCACTCTTATTCTTACTTCTCTCTCTCTCTCTCTCTCTCTCTCTCTCTCTCTCTCTCTCTCTCTCTCTCTCTCTCTCTCTCTCTCTCTCTCTCTCTCCTTCTTTTTCCACCCGCAACTCACAACACAACGGCCTGGCCACAAGATTTGTGAGCAAGTATAAATTCCATTCGTCGCGTTCGGCCGGGGACGAGGTATTCTACCACGTGAGAGGGGCCCTGCCCAGCCCCGCCCCACCTCGAGCCCTGGGGGCCTCGGCCTGTCCCGCAGCCACGGCCCCGGCCACCACGGGCCCCGCGGGCACGGCCGCACACCCACTCAGAGCCGCCCCGCCCGGTGAGCGCACAGCAGTGTGTGTGTGTGTGGGTGTGCGCGCGAGACTGAGTATGTGTGTGTGAAACAACTCGACACCGACTCCAAGATACCGTTTCCCACCTCACAACTCCCTATCCCTCCCGGACCCGGCCGGGCCGAGCCCAGCCCCGCAAGACCCCGTGACATCATTATTGTTTTCGATTCCAATAGCACATAACGAGACCTCTCCTCCACCCGAAAGGTACCCGTGGGTACCCGTGGCGCTGCTTACCCACTACCCTACCCGAGGTCACTCTGCATACCTGTTCTTATCCCGGCCCGGAGCGCGCGCGCGCGCCGCGATACGGAGCAGATCGCAAGTTATGCCCGACAGACGCACTTACAGCCCCACCCGCCACTCTCGGGACGGATAATAGCGCAATTGTGTTCTGCAATCAGCGCCCCTCCCCCTCTCTTACACCGCGCCCCTCGAAGCTCTGCCCGCCCGCCCGCACGGGCGCTGGCCGTCAGAGCCGCGGTGATAGGGCGACGGACACCATTCCAGGCGGGTGTTGACTTCACACGTTACAGGTTTTAATTAAATACTTTTCCAAAAGCATTACACCTGTACACTACAGTCGTTTTCAGCTCTGCCACTGCCTTCATAAACGCCGAGGTGATGTACAAGGGGGGGACACGGGAGTGGCAAGTTTTAGCTCGCCACTGAGCACACGGTCTTACCCCTTCAACATCCCCCCTCCCCACTCCTGTCACCGTCCCACCAAACCATCTCGCTTGTTATCACAGACACTCATTAATCTTCGATGATGCGCCCCGCGAATTTGCGTCACGTCCGCGGCGTCGACTTTTCGGGGGTGAAGGGGGGGGGGAGGGCAGGGGAGGCCCTGCTTGCGTGCGGGGGAGAGGGGGGCGGGGCGGAATGGGATGGTTCTGATGTTGTTTGTCGCCACTCAGCGCCACCCCCTGCCCTGCCATAGGGGGCGGGCGCAGGGCGGGGCGCGGGCGCGGGGCGGGCGCGGGGCGGGCGCGGGGCGGGCGCGGGGCGGGCGCAGGGCGCAGCCAGTCCTTGGCCCAGTGCGCAGCGCACACAACGGCACGGCACACCGCCAAAAACCAACCCCGGGGCCCGGGGAGCGACGCGTCGAGACGCGAGCTGCGAGTGCGCCATGGGCGCCATGGGCGCGCGGCGTCATACATCATTCGAGGCGAACCGCAGCGCCGTCATGAGTAGGGTTAGGGGAGGAGGAGAACAAGAGGAAGAAGAAGAAGAAGATTGTAAATTTGAAATTCACAAGGAGGAGCGAGGAGAAAAAGAAGAAGATGAAGAAATGGCAGAGGAGAAAGAGAAGATGAAGAAATAGGAGAAGAAGAGGATCCTCCGTGAAGAGAAAGACGATGGAGAAGAGGAAGAAGAAGAAGAAGAGAACACGCCGGAAACACACAAGTGCGGCGGGTCTATTGTCATTCCCAAAATTTTCGTAAAGCCGGAGACATATTGAATGAACACACACGACGGGCCCGTCATAAATATGTGCATATCCCATAAGACTCCAGCTGGGACGCGAGCGGCGCTGCTCTCTCTCTCTCTCCCCCCTCTCTCTCTTTCTGACACACACACACACACAGAGGTGCGCGCGCAGCCGGACAGGGCAGACAGCTGAAAGGGAGTAGATTGGTCACGGCTCAGGCTGGCTGGGCCGGGCAGGCGCGAGCGCCCCTAGGCCACGCTACTCCCCGCCACGCCGCCGGGCCCAACTCCAGCGCGCTCCGCTCCGCCACGCCCCGCCACGCCACGCCCGGACGCATTAGCCTCAGTTTCCCAGAGCAATGTTTGATTTGGTCGTTTCCCTGCTCCAGGGGACCCGACGGACACGGGCTCGGCCTGGGCAGGTGTCTCGCCCCCCCCCCTTCCCCCGCTCCAACGAACCCAGGGCCGAAGGAAAAGAAACGACGACGGAGAAGAAGGGATAGAACAAAACAAGTAATGAAACAAAGAGGAAACAGGACACGGGAAAGGACGCAAAAGCGGACAGAATTAGAGATTTTGAAGCCCGCGTGACCAGAGCAAGAGCAGCAGAGCACGGCGTAGCGACGCCTCGCGTGACACGGGGACGCGGCAAGACCTATGTGCCGTATAGGAGCCGCCCTTTGCCTTGCACTGTGTGTGTGTGTGTGTGTGTGTGTGTGTGTGAGGCAAATTAGCTCCTGCGCTCTGCTCGGGTGATAGCGATGCCGTGTCAGGAAGCCACGACCCGCGACGACGGCGGCGAACCATACGGGTGGGGGAGGAGAGGGGGTGGGAGTCGGAGGAGGGGGAGGGAAGGAAGCGAGGGAATCGTCCTCGCAGCGCCACTCCGCCCCGTGATAAGACTGCTGAAAGCAAGAGAGATGGAGAGGGAGGAGGTGGGGGGGGGGGGAGAGGGCGAGGGAATTGCAAAAAGGAATATGGAAATAGGAAAACAATGCAAAGGCGTGGCGGGAATGAGAAAAACAAATCTAAGTGCAGCCTTCCGCCAAATCCGGCGAGGGGACAAAACCAATCTATCCTGAGAAGGAAAAGTACGGGAGGAGAGGGAGAGAGAGCAAGGGAGAAGAAGAGGAGGGAGAGAGAGAGAGAGAGAGAGAGAGAGAGAGAGAGAGAGAGAGAGAGAGAGAGAGAGAGAGAGAGAGAGAGAAAGAGAGGGGGGGGGGGCTGTAGCACGCAAAGATCTGACGGCGGCGTGGGAGGGGGTGAACAGCTGACTAGCAGGAAATGAAGAAGACACGTAAGCCCCCCTAGGTCCACCGCCAGAGGGTGGGTGGTGTAGGGAGGGATGCACGAGGTCACAGGCGCGCCCCCTCCATCAGGTGCTCGGCTCCGAGCCGAGGGACGTCCACGATGACGCGCGCAGACGTGCCAGGCTGCTTGTCGATGTGGACGGAGTCGGCTGGGCTGGGCTGGGCTGGGCCCGCGCGGGGCTGAGCTTCGTTGTCGAGTCACCCCAGGCAGGCAGGCAGGCAGGCCGTGCCGCCAGACCTCAACCCAACCCGAAAGGTAAAGGTCTCTCCTCTGTTTCAACGAAATCCACCTTCCGCTCCCTCGGCCTCCTCGGCTACACAAAGTGCCCCGATCGGTTTCGGCTGGGGCGGGAGGGAGAGGAGTGCGGGGCGGGGCGGGGCGGGGCGGGGCGGGCCGAGGGAGGCACACCGGCTGCGCACGCTATCGGTGCCGACGCATCGGGGCTTCGAGCTAGCGCCGCTGGAGGGCGCGGCGGGGCGCGTCGACACACTGTTAGCCTGCCTAGAGACAATGTCCAGCCAACAGGAGGCAACGCGTCAAAAGACTAGCACCCATTTTCCCTATTTGTAAAAGAAAAACGTCATTTACTTGAAATAAAGAAAACCGCGTATAATACAAGATAGAAAAATATATTCTTCATTTTTTTGGAAAACCTGCTGTACGGAAAGAGCAAACCCAGCATGTTAGAAAATAACCACTTTATTCACCCAAAAATGCAAAATATGCATTGGAAAGTTCTGAGCCGCTCAGCAGCCGAAATAAACACATCTGGTCAACTCTGGAATCCTACACGGATTGTAATCACAAAACCATCAACTCCGCCTTCACATCTCTGTACTACCTTCATTCCTTCGCCGCCGGGCCGTGCCAGCCCTCTCCCCTCCCTCCTTTCTCTCAGACACTAATCTACACACAGGCAAACTTCAGGACCATCCTTGACAGGACCACACTCTAAACTTTCTACAAAGAAATTTTTCGTAGAATACAAAGAATTATGTGCAACCGTATTATACAAGAAAAATCCTTGTATTACAAAGAGTTTTCCTTTGTACTACAAGGAATTTTCTTTGTATTACAAAGAAAATTTTGCTATGTATTGGCTTTGTATTACGGTTGCACAGAATTCCTTGTAATACAAGGAATTTTCTTTGTAAGAAGTTAAGAGTGCAGGATGTTTCCTTTCAAATCAATTTGCTACGCAATGTCCGTCGTACAAGGGCCGCGCTACGCCGCGCCCCCCGCGCGAGTCGGTGAACCTGAGATCACGTGATAGCCAAGATATTCTTCACACTTTTTCATCAGCTATTTCTCTCTCTCCTCTCACAGTCTGTCCCCGCAGGCCAAAGGCGGAGGCGACGCACCACGCATGCCTATCGCCGCGCTGCGGAGCGACAGAGACGGAAAAGAACAAGAAACAGGAATGGTTCGTAACGGATAGAAGCGCGGACGCGTAGGAGAGAAGCATTTCAAATCTCTGGATGCTCGGAGCGTCATCTGGATCCGGATTCGGTCAGGGCGCGGTGGTGACACCATGCAGCTTAGCCTACATCGGCGAGGACGGCAAATAGCGGGGAAAAGAAAGAAGAGGAGAGAGGAGTAGGAGGGAAGGGCCAAGGAGGAGGAGAAGACAAACGCACTCGGCGTTGCTCTCTCACGTACAAGGCTCTTACCGCGACTTCGTACGTGACCCCGAGCCGGTCCAGGCCGGACCGTACTGCGGCCGTGGAGGTAGAGCTGGGGGGTGGGTGGCCCGCCCCGCCGCACCCCGCCCCGCCCCACCCCGCCCCGCCCCACCACGCCCCGCTGGCTCAGCCTGTCGATAGTAAGTCCGTGGCGACGATGTTCCTCGCGCGGCTCGACATCAAGACCCTCGCCCGCAGCCTCTCAGAGAAAGCCAAGGCCGCCCCACAGCACTGTCGTTTGCACAGCTCCCCACCCTCTCACTCTGCTTCCTCTTCACTCGTTTAATTTAAGGAGACGAAAATTAAGGACTGCTTCGTGAGTAAAAGGACTTCTGATTCCTGGGAAGCTATGTCACAGAGCGGTGGTGACGGTGGGGGACTCGGATCCATCCCCAAGGCGAAAGAATTCAATTAGGGCGGTGTCCTCCCATCTCGACAGCTCACGCTCACGCCGGGGCGCTGCGGGGCGGGGTGGTCTAGGCTGGGCCAGCTAGGTCCGGCTCAGGTCAAGATCTCATTAGGATGTCGTCTTCCTTTGCGCCCATGTCGAACGAAGTCGCGACGCTTGACCGGGTATTCGCATCGGGGAGGGCATACGGGCCGACAGACAGATAGATAAGCATTCAGACAGACAGACAGACAGACAGACAGATTGACAGACTGCAGCTGCTCGCCCTCGCAGTGAAAAAACTTTTGCTGTAAATTTGCAAATTAACTGTCGGCAAATTATGTCTCACATCTTTTGTAGAAACACAACGTACTGACTCATTTGGAAATATGATATGGTGTTCAGAATATTTCGTCACGTTTCGTCAGAAATGAAAAAAAAAAAAAAAAAAAAAAAAAAAAAAAACTGGTGTAACGAATAACGAGTACAGTAGCTGAAATTTGTTACATAGAAAGTTGTCAAATATATTTTTTTAAAGTGGCCACCTGATGTATTAACGGCTTGCGTAACTTGTGGTATGACAAGTCATTTGTCAATTTAGAGACGTTTCCAAAATTTACAAGTTATTTGTAATTTTATAAATCTTTTTACGAATCATTTGTAAAATTTGACACAAAAAAAATAAATTTGTTACCATATTTTTACAAAACATCTGTCAAAAAATTTCTTTGTAAATTTACAACGAGTTTTTACAGTGCTCAACGGGGGATGAAAGCGGCGGGAACGAAGCGAAACAGACCCCGGGGATGAGCAGAAATCGTAGAAATGATACAAAACAAAACGCCATGCAGCGGCGGAGCTTTCGGTTCTGTTCGGCTCCGCTCTGTTCGCGGTGAGGCGGGGCGGGGCGGGGCGGGGCGGGGCGGGGCGGGGCGGGGCGGAGCGGCATGGCGCGCGGATCGAACACCACTCAAAAGCAATTAACGCAAGGCTTCGTTATTAATCCCGCTGAACCCCTCGCTGCCACCTGAGCGCGCCACCCAGCGCCACGCCACGCCACCTAGCGCTTTTTGCAGTCCACTCGTATTAACGAGGCTGGAAACACGCGTCACCGCCCCGCCCTGCCCCGCCCTGCCCCGCGCGCAAAAAGAAGGAATTGGCGGTTAGGCGCGCGGGTTCGATTCCCGCTCGGCTTGGTGCGGGAGCGAGGGCGAGGTGACTCGGTCCCAGTAGCCTCCAGAGGATAAGGTGCACGCCGCCTTTCCGTGTACAGGAGATTTTTCAGGAAAGAACCCGAATCGCAAAACTCACATTTTGTTTCTCTTCCATGGCATTCCCTGACTACATCAGCTAGCAAAACTGCTAACACGAATTCGTAAGAAGATAAAAAGAAAGAAAAAAAAACTGTTAGGTAATGCGTTGGCGAGCTCGATGGAAAATTAAAACGCCGCCGCTCGCGGCACCCTTTCGCGAAACCAATTCGACGTCGAGGAAGAGACAGTCCGACAGACAGCAACCCTCCCCCCGGCGGCGTCCTTTCCTATTGTGTCATTCCTCGTCGTGGCGCAAAACCTCGTTCGTGTTCGGCGTGGCTTGCGCGGCGGCGGGATGAGATCCGTGACCGGGCGGGGCGGGGCGGGGCGGGGCGGAGCGCGCCGGTAACGGTGACACTCAATCAATTAGCCCACAGTACATAAATCAATTATTGCCCCTTTGAGGCGGGCCGAGCGACCGCCCAGGCGGCTCCGGCCAGCAGGACTCCTCCGGCCGAGCCCTGCGCCGCTCACCTGCGCCCAGCCCAGCGCCGCGGGAAGCTCCGGGCCGGCTCCGGGCCGGCTCCGGGCCGCGCGCCTCAGGGCAGCTCTGACAAAAATGCCGAAACAGAGAAGGGACCCCCCCCCCCCCCCACAATAATACCGGAAGTCAGAGGACGGGACGGGTTTTGGCAGCCGCAGGCGACCACTCACTCTCATTCTCTCTCTCTCTCTCTCTCTCTCTCTCTCTCTCTCTCTCTCTCTCTCTCTCTCTCTCTCTCTCTCACACACATACACATCATGCACCTCACCACGAGGGGGAGATCACTCATGTAAAATGTGTAAAATGATTGTTATTGTTATTTTAATTTTTTATGTTCTGTTTAGAGTTTTCTTTTGATTTTCAAGGAAAATATCTCTGTCACTTTTTGATAAATTTTGATCTTTTGCCCCCATTTCTGACTTTTTGCCAATTTTATTTCGATTTTTTGCTCACTTTTTCTCGATTTTTCGAATTTATGGGGTATCTTTCTTTAAAATTTTCTTTTAATTTTTTTATTTTCTAAATTATTTTTAGGGGGTTGTACTATGATTTTTCGAAGTGATCGTCCCCTTGCCTCGCCATACCACCGAGCCAAGCCGAGTGCTAAACGCGCACGCTTGCTGGAACGCTGCGCGTTTTAAACGAATAATGACAAAACGCAACGCGGCGAGGCGGGACCGGTACGGCACGGTACGGATCGGGTACCAGAAAAAAAAAAAAAAAAAAAAAAAAAGAAGCAAAAAAAGGTCGTCGTCCTACAGCAGCGGCGGCCGTCGCGTCGCACCTACTCGAAATCGACTCGGGGCCCAAACCCTGTACGTCCATCGATAAATCAAAGGGTCGTCTCTGCACCGCTCCGCACCGTAACGCACCGCACCGCCGCGCCGCACGCAGCGAGGGAGCAGCGCAGCGCATGCAGTCACCCCGCCCGAGTCAGTCCCACGATGAGCTTTTTCACGTCCCCTCGTCTCAAGGTGAGTCATAAATCGAACGTCACAAATCTCCTCCCTTTCACATACACGCACACACACACACACACACACACACACACGCACGCGCGCGCGCGCGCGTATAGGAAGAGAAGTGGACGAAAGGGGCAATAGGCTGATTCCGAAGATCGCTCTCGTACCTCCGTCCTTGTCGCACCTATGGCGGTGCCAGTGCGACAAGGGCGGCGGGGCGCGAGAGCGGTCTTCTGAAACCGACGGCAGTGCAGCTCCCCTCTCTCTCTTTCTCTCTTTGAATCCTCTCTGCCCTCCTCTTCCTGCAGCGCGGGGCGGGATGGTGCGGGCTTACAGGAAGGTGGAGCGGACACAGACAACACGAGACCGACCAGCCGTACTGGCGAAACAATGCTTTTGGTGTCGGCCAGTCCGGACCGGCGCGGTGGTGGTGGAGAGCTCCATAGCGCCACGCCCCGGCGCGCGCGACTGTGTATGTGTGTGTGTGTGTGTGTGTGTGCAACGCAGACCGACAACACCTCTCAATATTTATATGGCACGAGGAGTTATACCCCACGACGGAACAAACCTCAATGCCGACGCGGCAGGGCGGACCGTGCCGGGCGGGGCGCACCCATGCCTATAGACCGTGAGGTGGCGGAGGAGGAGGAGGAGGATGAGAAGGGCGGGGGGGGGGGGGCAGACACCTCACCTGGCTGCAGCAAAAAGCTGTAACGCAGCCGAGGCGAGGCAGACTGGCGAGGGTGATGCACCGGCCGGGCCAGCCGGGGGCCCGGGCAAAACAAACGGAACGGGGCGAGTGCGGAGCGGAGCGGCGGGAAAGTTAAGCAAGTACCGGGGAGAACCGTGTCAATCGCTCACGTCCGGGCCGATGAGGAAACACCAACAGCCGGCCGCGCGGCGCAGGAGCGAGAGAGACAGACAGACGGGAGAGAAGAAAGGCCCCCCGACGCCCACGCCGTGCTGAAGGTATTGAGCGCGGAAGGGCGTGGCGCCGCGCGGCGCCGTGCTTACGATTATTATTGATGTTGCTGGCGATGGGGAGCAGCGGGCGCAGCGGAGCGGGCTGGGTTCAACAGTCAAGGCGAGGCGAGGCGAGCCGAGCCGAGGCAAACCCCATAGCACCGCGCAACCCGTTGCATGAAATCGACGCCTCGATGACATATGCAGCGCGCGCGCGCGCCTCTGAGAGAGAGAGAGAGAGAGAGAGAGAGAGAGAGAGAGAGAGAGAGAGAGAGAGAGAGAGAGAGAGAGAGAGAGAGAGAGAGAGCACCGTACGCGGGGAATGGAATAAAACAGCCCCGAGCAACATAGCCCGGTAATGCCATTTTCACACAGACACACACCCGCACACACACACACAAGGTCGCCCGGCTGCATGCTTGTCTGCACCCACCTACGCCCCCCTCTCTGCAGCCCCACAAGGTTTGGTAACAACAGTGAGGTGACACGGACGCTCCGCCGCGCACAGGGCGCAGGCAACCAACTTCGCACGCCTGATGCTCTAGTGTCCTACCTCCCCGCGCAAATAGCAAACACACTCTCTCTCTCTCTCTCTTCATTACAGACACACGCGCATATATACACACAAAGACGGCGTTCGATCCCCGCGCCTGATTGGATGCTAAGCGATATGGGAAGAGGCGGCTACCTCCACCTCCCCCCCCGCCCCTCTAGTCAATCACTGAGCCAGGGCGGCGTGTCAGGCGGGTAGGGCAGGGGCAGGGTGGCGTGTGGGGGACGGCCAGCCCGGCCCGGCGGGCCCACCGCTGTACACTCCACCTGCAGCACGGCAGCCGGCAGGCCCCCCACACACGAGTGCGCGCGCAGCAGCGCAGCACCCTCACTGCCTGCCTCCACTCCTCCCACCCTCACCCCTCACCCCACACCCCTACCCCGCCAGCCACCCAGCCCGCCTCCATGTCACCTATTTTCGTCCAGATTACAGAGCGCGGCGCCCCCGCCCTGCCTCAACTGATAAAGCCATTCCCGCGCGGCGCTCCCCAGTCTCGCGTAATTTTTCGACATGCCAGCCGATCGAGTGGCATTATATAATAATAACCACACACATTAGAAGGGCCGGCGCGGCGGCGCTATCGCGGCGCGGCGCCCGCTATTTACATACGCGCCTAATTATTAACGGCTGATAGCGGAGCAGAAACAAAATACACTAATATTAAGGGCGGAGGGCGAGGCCAGTGGCACAGGGCACCCTGTCCCCCCCCCCTCCCCCTCCCCCTCAAGTTCCGAGGGGGAAATAACCGCTGAATTAGGTGTACAAATTTCGTGAATTGGATGTGAATTGGCTTGAATTGGCTGTGAATTGGCTTGAATTGCCTATGAATTGGACTGAATTAGTGTGTGAATTAGCTTGAATTGGGTGTGAATTGGCTTGAATTGGGTTTGGATTGGCTTGAATTGGCTTGAATTGAATTGAAATTGGATCTGAATTAGGTTGAATTGGCTTGAATTTGTTTGAATTGGACCGAATTTGTTGAATTAGTGGTGTACACTAAAGTCCGAGGTTATTTCCCCCTCGTCAAGTTCTCATCGAGAACCGCGACCGCAGCAAGCCAGTTGGATATAGAATAATACGCTCAACTCCTCGCCACCTCAATGGCGTGTATGTATAGCGACCCGGGCGGGCTGACAGGAGGAAAAAGAGAGTCGTGCGGAGTAGTGAGAGGAGAGGGGGGAGGGGGGGGGGGTTATCGGAGTGAAAGAACGCCCAAAAGCTACCGGAAGCACGCAGGGCATGGCGCAAACGCGTCGCGAAGCGTCATTTTCCGCGAGCGGGGCGGCGGGGAGCAAGGAGCAAGGACCCGTGCTGGTCCCGCGGGGCGGGGCGGGGGGCGGGAGCATCGCTCTGATTGCCGTCATCAAGGAGCTTGTTGAGGCGCTGAAATAACATTCAGCCTGACTTTGACGTATCGCCACGCACTGCCCTTACATCTCCAGGGGCAGAAAGGGGGGGGGGGGGCAGTCATGCATAATGCACGCTCCCTGGCTACGCGCGGGGAAGGGGGGGGGGAGGGGTTCCCCGCGACAGCTACACCCGCCCATGCCGCGCGCGCCGAAAGGGACCAAATAGCAGGAGCGCCCCGCCCCGCCCCGCCCCGCCCCGCCCCGGCGCGCCCCGCCCCGCCCCGCCCCGCCCCGGCGCGCCCTACCCCGCCGACCTGCGGTCCGCAGGGGACAGTCCATTCAATCGCTACTATTTTTTATCCACCCGGCAATTGAACCCGCGAGAACGAGGAGCTGGAAAAGGAGTGGGGCGAGGCGAGCAGGCGGAGGGGGGGAGGGGAAACAGCCAGGCCGCCGTTTGCGATTTTAAATGCATGAGACCCTCGCTGCCAGCTCTCTCTCTCTCTCTCTCTCTCTCTCTCTCTCTCTCTCTCTCTCTCTCTCTCTCTCTCTCTCTCTCTCTCTCTGGTCGATAAGCGGCTGACCTCACAGGGAAGAACGGCACGGCCACCTGCACCACCACAATAGTCGCACTCATCACTGTAAATAAATCGAAACTTTTGGCATACGGCGCGGCACTGTACAAAAAAGGCCCTCCAATGAAACGCACAGCAGTCCTGACACAGAAGAGTTTTCTTTTTTCTTTTTTTCCAGAGTGGTCGAGTACATTGAGCAGGCAGGCAGGGCGCAAGGTGTCGTGTCCGAGCGCCATCACGCACCTCCTCCTCCCCTTTCATTACGTAACGGACCGTACATGGTACATGCTGCGTACACTGTCACAATTAGCCCTCGTCACGAACCGTTATTCTAAAAATAAAATACGCGTGCAATGACAGACAAAAAAGAAAGTAATTTTGAAATAGAAATATGTGTTCAATATGTTGCGTGACACGGTACTGACACGGTACTGTCACCCAATGTACCCCCGTCACATGGACAAACATAAGGGTAGGAGGGGGTGTAAGCTTTCCGAGCGCAGCGGTGCGGGGTGGGGTGAGGGGGGGTCCCGAGCGCGCCGGCTAGTGCAGATTCGACATCCCGCTCAGATAATCTGCGCTTAACCACAAACAAGGCCGCTGGGGGAGAGGAGGCGAGGGGATTGTGGGCGCAGAGAGTGTCCACCTGGGGGGGCCCACAGGCCGTTGGCCCGCCCTATAGCCCGCCCCGGGACTCGGATCAAACAGGCTAAAAATAATTCCCTCCAATAGGATCACACGACCACAGGCGCGCCCTCCTATCCTGGTTAGGTTCGGCATCCGCATCCGCGACGCTAAAAACAGAGAGAGCGAGCGAGCGAGCGAGCAAGCGAGAGAGAGAGAGAGAGAGAGAGAGAGAGAGAGAGAGAGAGAGAGAGCAGGGGGTGGGGTTGGATGGTTGTTTGCATGGCGTTTCAAGAAAAGCACAGAACACCCCTCGCCCTCGCGGCTCGCCCACCCCGCCCCGCCACGCCCCGCCCCGCGCACTGCACCGCACAGCCCTTCTCGCCCGCATTCGGGTAATTACACATTAGGCTGACTTCCGGGCACCGGAGGAGAGAGAGAGGGGGGGGGGAGGGGGGGCGAGAGACGCGAGAGCAGAGGCGTCCATAAATTACGTGCACTTTCCCTCTCTGTGCGTGCGATTGCGGGGCGGCGTGTCACAGGCGTCGCCCCCGCGACACGACACGTCACGTCACGTCACGGCAGGCGTCACGGCGCCACGCCTCAAGGAGCGCCTGCCTCCCCCAACGCTACACAGCAAAGAATGACCATGAGAGAGAAAAGATATTCCGTAAACAGCACGGGGGGGAAAAGGCAGGAAAAGTCATCACGCTAGCGCTTAGGGTAGTTTTTTTTTCCCCCGCCTAACTTCTGCCCTTCTACTGTAATTTTTTTTTCCAGTGATGATTACTCTACCATTAGCGCTGCGCTGTTCGGGCAGAACACACCGCGGCCGCCCCATGAACACACTCAACGTGCTGACCTCAGGTTAAAACTTCGTAAAAAAAAATTACAAAAACATATAAAAAAAACAATTATAATAAAATAATAGAAATACTTTTTTGCTGTCAGCAGCGGACCTTACGCCCCCCCGAGATAACGACAGAGCAAAGGGGACATTAGCAGCTCGTATGCGCAGCGTTCATTTTAATCGCATCAAACAGTCATTCCTGCCGCGAATTACTCTTTGATGAAAAACAATAGCTCTCTCCCCTCCCTCCTTCCTCCAGGCGCCTACAGGGGCGCCAGGTCTGATTGCCGCGGTAAATCATACTTTACTCCCCCGGGCTGCGTGCGGGGCTGAGCGGGGCGGGTGCACGGCGGGGTGCGGCCGGACGCGCGGCACTTCGCACGCAGCCGGCACACCGCGTGCGTAGCAAGGCGGTCACCATTAGCCTACGTCTCAATTCGGACACGCCACACGGCAGCGGCGGCGGGGTACACGGTAATAAAAAATAGAATTTCTGAAAAAAAGAAACTAACTACAAAACAAAAACACACGTACTGGGTGTAACACAAGCCACGTAGGAATATGCGAGTTTGCCAACCAGCTCTTCTCACAATAAGGTGCCATGACCCCTAAGGTAGGCAGACCTGCGACACTGTCACGTGTTTCGTGTTGCAAGGGGAGCACCCACATGCGGCTCCTCGGCTTATAAAAGAAAGAAGCCCAAGTCTATTTCTTTTTCTTGTCGAATAAATGATTAAGAAATTTTCAAAAATTTAAATTAAGGGGTACGAACCACCACAAAAAAAAAAGAACGGGGGTGCAACAGATAAATACAAGAAATGCGCTAAAATCGGAAGGACTTGATACTTGATACTTCTGATTCACTTTTTGTTACGGAGTACTCAGTTCCTTATCCGGTCCTAGAGGCGGGTGAGTGTATGTGAGGGGCTGGAGGTGCAGCGCTGTACTGTGCCGAGGGGAGAAGGGGGGGGGGAGTAGCGGAAGGAACTCGACGGGAGCCTAAAGGTCCGCCAGCAGTACACACACACACACACACACACACACACGCGTGTGTATACATATACGTATGAATACATGCATACACGTGTAGGTAGATCGAGCTCCACCTCCACCATCAGCCGCCCCGCACCAGCCCGCACCCGACCCCACCCTTTTCCCCTAAAACGCCAACTCACTTTTCCTCGACATCGCACTGCGCCTTCTCAAGTTTCTGAGATAGCACCGTCCGGCACGCGACACTAGTTACTTGACCCACAATATACGTACATTTTTCTTTCCCCCCCTTTTCTTTGTGAGTCCTTGAGAAAACCACTCCCCCCCCCCCCCACTGCAAAGCTAAACCTCACGCTGGCGTCTCCTCTCAATCCCTCCGTAATTTAGTGCAACGTTTATCACAAAAGACCCGCACGCGCGCGGCTGGACGACAAATTTGCGTAATGCCGGGCACCCTCCCCCCCCCCCTCTCTCTCTCTCCCAGCCAAGGGTCACTCTCATTTTAACCACGAGTATTTTCTCCTTCCGTCCAGCGAGCGAGTCAATAGTGACCGCGATAAACGACCTGCCCTGCCCTGCCAGCCCCGTTTAGCTTGGCACTGCCTGCGCGATGTCGGTGCGCGCTGCGCAATCTCGCGGCGTCAATCAGACCGTCAAACGACAGCTGGACTAGAGGGGCCCCGCGCCACGCCCCGCGCCACGCCCCGCACCACGCCCCGCCCGGCACGATTATTTCCTGAGAACGCCCTGATTGACGGAGCGACTGACTGCTGCTGCCCGCGGGGTTGACCGCGACCCGGCTGGTGCGCTGCGCGTCTTAGCCTCGACTTCCCCCTCCCCGCTTCCACAATTCCCCCTCTCCTCTTCCCTCTACTTTAGGTCGATTTTATTTTCGCACAGGCCGTAGTGCAGGTCAAATCGATTATAGTGCGGCTGGCCAGACCACAGCGCGACACCGCCCTGCCCCGCCCCGCCCCGGGCCCACGGCTCGCCCGCAGCACCAGCAGTTTACGCCCAGCCCGCGTAGCCGCATCCACCCAGGTGCATTCGGCGAACGGGTATATCACATCACAGCTCTGAATTGTGATGTAAGAGTTTTCCTGTGATCCAAAGTTAACATTCTATATTTTTCGAGTGTAATAGTTTTACCAAAGTGCGCCAAATATCTTCAGGTTTCTTCTTAACCCTACGGCAAATATAAAGACCGCGCCTGTCAACTTTGTCCGGGATCCCGTCCCTGCCCCGCGCTCCCTGCGCCTCCTCACATCACGGCACGCTGATGGCAGCGACGCGGTGGCCCCGCCGACCTCCCCCCCCCCCCCCCCCTTCCCTCTCTGTCTCTCTCTCTCCCCCCTCCGGAAGCCTGCATGTCTCGCCTCATACGAAAGTCTCGCCAGACAGACCCAGTTTAATTATTTCCAATTTCATTAGCGCGCCCCCCCCCCTCCCCCTTGCCTGCCGACATTGTCCTCCTCCACCCACACACGGCAGCGAGGTGGCGTAGCGTAGCGTACAGCGAGCGCTGGTTGCGGCGGGGCCGGGCGGGCCGCGTGGCATCGTCCGCCAGACGCATTTATGAAATGTCCCGCGCCGCCGCCGGGCCGGGCCGCCGGGCCGCCAGCCAGTGGTCTGCTCTGCTTACGCCTCACGCACGCATTGCCATCGGAGTGTGTGCTCAATAGGATACACGTAAGATCTTCGAGCCTGCCGTGCTGAGGCCGTAGTACGCATTCCGTCGTGACGATGAACGCGCCGCGATGCCATCCAGTACAGCAGGGTGAGCCTCCTCCCCCGGGGCGGGGCGGGCGCCGACACTGTAATTACTAGATCACCGCAGTAGAATCGGGCTAGGCTATGTGACTGTGGAGGGGGAGAAGGGACCGTGGGAGGGCGTGGCGGCGAGGGGCGGGCATGAAAGGGTTCGCTCACACACACGCACTCTCTCTCTGTCTCTCTCACACACTCTCTCTCTCTCTGACACCAGGTGTGTGGCGGGGCAAGCAGAGCCAGGGCAGCCAAGCCGACCCCCCCTCCCCTCCCCCACCCCCTAAGACAACAACAACACTAAACGCGCGGCCCAATAGCAACAACAAGAAATAAACGCTATCCGCCCCACCCTCACTCACACACATGCACGTCATTACATGAATCAGGGGATCCTGCCCCTCCCGCCCCGCCCCCAACAGGGGCAGGCCAACCCTCAACAACAACAACAGCAACGCCCCCCACCCCCCGACCCGCAGTGAATGAGCGCGATAGAGACATAATTCCGGGCGCGAAGCGAAATAAACAAGGCAGGGAGGCGTGCTGACCGATCACTTCTAGCCCGACCTCCCAGCCCAGCAGCAGCGGATACCGCAGGACTAACAACGACTTTATGCCCAGCTTCCTCCCCCTGCGCTGCTGGGCCCCTCTGTATCCTGGACACGTGGACTCGCTGGCTCAGGCGCGTGGAGCAGCGGCGGGGCCGCCACCAGCGATGGGGAGGGAAACAACTCCGAATTTTGATGTACAAATGTCGTAATTTTTGTGAATTTTCGTAAATTTTTTATTGAATTTTTGCTGGAATTAAACCTAAATTTTTAAGAATTTTCTTGAATTTTTCTGAATTACGAGTTGTAGAAAAAACTCAGAGTTGCTTACCCCTCGGCCGCCAGGCAACATTGCAGCGCAACGCGGGGAAGTCCCGATCAATACCACAGACTTGCATTATCCATATACGCGGTTAGCGGCGGCACGGGAGGCGGACGGTCTGCTGCATGGTGCATACGTCGACATTATACATATCGTTGTACTGGCGCACCGTGCTTGCGAGGATGTCTTTCTTCATTTAGTTCCCCAATACAATACCCTGCTGAACCCTGCAGCAGCGTCAGCGCTCACCTGTTGCAGGGCGAACTTTCGTTACTCACGACGACATCAGATTAAGTTCATTATTGGTTAAACCTTGCATTTCTTACAGACACGAATACAGTGTAAAATCGATGCAGTGTCTTGAACTACGCCAAACCACTTTTTTTATTATTCACAATTCCAAAAAAAAAAAAGTGAACAAGAATTACAGCCATGTCGGCTGGCAGCTGTCTCTAGCGCAGGGCGGGCCAGCCCGGGGCTGAGGACGACGCCGGAAGGGGAAAACTAGGACACTTTTTACGGATTCTCTGAAGGCCGTGGGGGCACAGGGGGCCCGGCCGCCCCCTCCCCCGACGCAGGGCCAAGACTGTTATCAAGGCGTCGTATGTTGTATTGGATCAACGAGAAAGGAAAGGGCTGTGGGCTGAGTAAGGGAGGGGCAGGGGGCCGTAGGGCAGGGGGGCCGGGGTGGGGGACAGGCGGGGGACAAAACAGGAGGGGCCGCAAGTTCACGCTGGGTAGACATCTATCTTACTTGCTGGCCGGCACCAGGGGACGGAACGGAGCAGGACTAACCGGACCAGAGGAGGGAGGAGTCGGTTCATTTGGGTTCATCCCCAGCAGCAACCCACCAAATATCCCAGGTGTACTCAGGGCAAACTTCCAAAAGTTTCAAATTGAGCGCATAATACCGTCCCAACACAAATCTGTGATATGTTCCTTCATTCGCGATGAATGTGTTCTTCGTTAGGCACGAGAGGACTTTCAGTTTTGTCGGCGGATCCTTTTCTTTTTTTTTACATCAGTGTGACCCCTTATGTAAAATCAAAATTCTCTATGGGATTTTTTTTTCTTTTCACGGTACCCCCCGCCCGGCCGAGAACTCCGGTGCGGCGAGATCGAGTGTCCCAGCCCGGTACGACCATGCGGGATAAGCGGAAGCATTACAGAACACTTCACCACGAGCGGCTGGCTGCCAGCCCCGCCAGTTCCGCCGGCCACGGCCGTGCACCACCCGAGCAGCCAACCAGAAAACAGCGCACCACCACCCGGAACGGAGCCCGCCGCCCCGACCGAGCAGGCAGGCAGCCTCCGCACGGCACCGTGCGACAGGGAACAGGGGGGACAGCCAATGGCAGCGTCGCGCCGGCTCCGCTCGGCTCGGCTCGCCTGGAGTCTTTTGTCAAACGACACCCCCATTGAAGCCCCTTCACACACAATGCAGAGCGAGGCTTTTCGAGTCGGCGGGGCCAGGGCGTGCCAGCCAGGGCGGCGGGGAGGCATGGCGACCAGGGTACGGCCATGGCCGCCGGGGGCCGGGCCGGGCCGGGCCGGGCGGGCCGGGGGCGGGCCGCGGGCGGGCGCGCCGTCACCACCTGCGACACCACATCACATGCGGCCGCGTGACGTCACAGCACCCCTGTCACCCGCGGCTGGCGGACTGCGCATGCCGGCCGGGGCATCAACAACGCTATCTTCTCAGCGGAATGAACAACAGACCGCGTGTAGTAGGTTCTCTCCGCCCCGCCCCGCCGCACCACGAGGACAATAAGGGTAAATTGCACCCCATCCCCCCCCCCTCAAACTCCAGCGGGTCAGCGCGGGGCGGGGCGCACCACCACTAGCCCGCCCCGCCCCGCCCCGCCCCGCCCCGCCACGTCCCAGCCCGCGCCCCAGCTCGCCCAGGCTGTTATGAGAGCGCGGCGGGCGCACGTGCTGCGTGCGGCTGGCATATTTACTCTCTATGATTGAAGTTGGCGCCGGTGAGCCGTTAAATTAAGTTTCGCAAATTAAAACAAATGAACAAAAACAAATTGTCGAAAATGTTCGGTTTGCCAAAGGTATGACGAATATCCATTATTTAATTCACTAATTGGTATACCACGAGACCACGAGGTATCGATTCGTAGCCGAGAAGCCCGCAGCGGGCGCAAACACGACAGGACATCGGTCACGTTACAGGCGCCTGATTCCCAATTTTGCCGCATTTACTTTTTATTTTATTACACGGATCAGCATATGGGATGTGTGGTGTGCGTGCGTGCACACATCGAGTTTGCTAATTGGCACTTTCTTTTTTTTTACCCCCGTTCGTTTTAGCTCGAAAGCAGCCGCGATTTTTCTGCTGCTGAACACTGTGGGACTGTGAGGGGGCATAACAGTGCTGGGGGCAGAGCGCGAGCTCACGCGGTGGGGCGGGGAGGAGCGGACCCACCACTGGTCGCACAATGGGATCCCCTGCAATTAATAACTAAGCGCGGCCCGGCGTGGCATAGCGCACTGCGCGCCGGGCGTTTAGCGCAGATTATTTATCGCCCTGCAAAAATAAGAGAGAAAAGGCACCGCGGGAGAGGCAAAGGCAAGCGCTCGAGTCGGGCGGGGCGGGGCGGGGCGGGCGCGCTGCGCCACAGAGGTTTAAACAAGACCGCGCGCTCAAGAGAGCGATGCCATGGGGCCTTCCTGCTCGCCCCGCCCCGCCCCGCCCCGCCCCGCCTTGCGCGCCTCACCCGCCGCGACGGTGGCCGCGTGCGCCTGACACGCTGGTTGGCTCTCAACTCTAGCGGAACAGACCCCGCCCCGACCCGCCCGCACTACGCTCCCACCGGCGGAGAGTAGTAGTCGCAAGTAGTTGTTCTAAATGTTGTTTCGCTCCCGGACATTCCGGGAACACGTTTCCGCGCTACCTGCGAAACAAACACAACTTGTCGGCATATGCAAAGAGTGGGCGGGGCGGAGCGGGGGTGAGAAACGACCCCCTCCCCCTGAGGCCCAGCACGGCCGGCGCGGCCCAGCGCATACCTATAGTGCAGCAGAGTATGAGGCATATCGAGGGGCTCTCGCCATCTTCATTAAGTACCAGCTCTGTGAGGGCGTCGGGAGACAATGCGGGGAGGGGCGCAGACAGAGACGAGAGAGAGAGAGAGAGAGAGAGAGAGAGAGAGAGAGAGAGAGAGAGAGAGAGAGAGAGAGAGAGAGAGAAGCAGGCCGGAAGCGCAGGCAGCGAGGCGTACCGTGCCGACACACAACCCGGCGCGGCCCGGGTGGCACTATTACAATGCGATACAACAAAAGAGCGCAGTGGTAAAACCCCCATACTACCGCCGACAGCGCAAAGACAACAAAGTTGCTGCGGAACGCAGTCGCACGAGACGCCCTGCTCGCCCTGCTCCCCCTCGTTCTATCCGCACGCCGACCCGGGGCGGGCCGTGCGGGCCGCGCTTGCAGAACAGAGGGGAGGAGCAGGGCGATCACCAACACCCCCGTTTCAAAGATGGCCGAGGCAGGAGCGCAGCACCGGAAGTCAAGGGAAGCCGGGAAGGAGGAAGCTCTGAATTTTGGTGAACAAATTTTGTGAATAGTTCCAAGTTTTCGTGATTTTTTGTGAATTTTCCCGAATTTTCCAAAAAAAAAATAACTTTTTTGATTTTTATGACGTTTTCTGAATTATGAGGTGTACAAAATTTCAGAGTTGTTACCCCCTCGAGGAAAGCGCCACTGTTCTGCTACAGAAGCATGTGAGCGTGTTCTCTGAACAAGGCTCCTCCACGCCGGGTATACTGGATATGCAAACACCCCGCGCCAGCAGCCGTCTGATTCCGGAAAAAAAAAAGGTAATTAGTGTCCTCTCTCTTGCTCCCTATCACTGTGAAAAAATACTCGTAAGGGTTACGGGAAAATTTTCCATGATAAAAGTCGTAAAATTACAATTTGAAATTGTAAATTTACAAGACCTCCCTATCGACTTGGAATTGACCGACGAGCAAAAATGGGCTGTCGTAAATTTACGACATATTTTGTTAATCAAAATTACAAAAAATGTCGTAAATTTACGAGGATATTTTTCACGGTGATGGCTTCGCCCCTTGAGAGCGGCACGGATAGAGAGACGAAAAGCGGATGAAACCGACTTTCGGAATACGACGGCAGGGGGCGGTGCGACTACAAGAGAGCAAGGGGTTTTCCCTACAGACATCTTGGAATATTGGACAGAGCTCACTAGACATCAACGCAGCTTACGGTAGAGCGGTTGCGGTGGGGGGAAAGGGGTGAGGTACGGTACGTTGGCAGAAAGTCAGCACGGGGCCCGGGCCCGGCCGGGCGGTGCGGGCCAGCGAGCGTACCACGGCACGGCTTGGTGCAGCGGCCCGGCCGGCAGCCGGTCGCCGCCTCACCTTCCCCGGAAAAGTAACCGAAAACTCGTTATTAGGCTTCGCGTGCGCTAAAGCGCAAAACGCGAAGCCTTAAGACGAGGTCGTGGTGTCCGTCCGTCGCGTGCACAGTGCCCACCAGGGCTGGAGGCTGGGAGGGATTGTGTGCTCCTACGAGCCCAGCGCGCCCTCCCCTCCAGCCCTGGTCGTGCACACAGATGAGGGGTACGGGGGGAGGAGGGACGGCTAGAAAAACGCACAGAAAGAAAAGGTTCCGGTCCGGGGCGCGGCAGGGGGGCCGCCCGGCTCGAGGCTCGCAACCCGGCTCGGGTGTCACATGTATGCCCCGCCCCCGCACAGCAGGGTGGGTGGCGGAGCGTGGCGGGACGAATCGGGGCCTCTGACTGAAGCTTGCAACCCTTGCAATTTGAGTCTAAATTTGATTCCAAGGTAAAGAACCAGTTTCAGATTCGAAATCACCGACCTCACAAACCATACATTTTTAAAAAAGAAGGCAATTGTACGAGTATTTTGACCTGCTGAGAGTATTTCAGAATCCTTTGGGTGCAATTTAAAAATGTCAAATATTCATGTCACAATACGAATAAGATATTTACTCGACGAATTCTAATTTGAGGCCCGGTATGCGCACGCGAAGCCTTTTTAGACCACATTGAATAATGTGGGCGTTTCGGATTTTTTACCTTCTCTGTTCTTGTCGAACTGCCGCCCTCCCCCCCCCCCCCTAATCTTACTCTGCGCGCCCTGCTGGTCCGAGTCAGGCTCGGAGTGCGGAGTGCCCACCTCGCCCTGCTCCGCCCTGCAGAGTATGCAGTACACACGTGAGCATGAACCCGGCGCTCCACAGCAAAACTTGGCAAATTAAAAAGGCCGGATCGCCGCTCATCCTTAGTACAAAGCAGTGAGGTTGTTCCCTGCAAACGGAAAGGCTGGGAAAGGCGCATGAACGGTACACCACCTCCTCACCCACCAGCCCGCAGGATATCGCGTGCGTCGAGACGAAGGTAGGCGTCAAACTGTCCGACAAACACGAGTTTGAAAAATTCAGGCCGAGCAGCGCCCAGATTTAACACCAAGAGCCCCAGCGCGGCGTCCTGTATTATTCAACAACGAGGCCCGCCGGCACTACGGAGGGCATTGCCGTCGTCATACGCACTCTTGTCGCTCGGATGGTGTGGGGCGGCGCGGGGTGCGGCGGGGTGCGGCGGGGTGCGGCGGGGCGCGGCGGGGCGCGGCGGGGTGCGGCGGGGCGCGGAGGTCAAACTGCTCAGATCGCCGGGCATCGCGTGCTGGCCGCAGATCGGAGATTATTGAGACATTCGAGCGAGCATTCCTCTTGGCACTGCAACAGCACTGCACAGCACACCGCGGCGCACACAACGCCACGGCAGCGCGCGGCGCGCCCCAACGGGGAACAAGAACAAAACAAAAAAGAGGAAAAATAAATAAATTCGATACGACATGCAAAATTATCTGCACGTCCGCGGAGCACAGAATTCGAACCCGAAGACATATTCGCGCGGAGTCGATCTCTGCCGAGATACCCGCTCCCTCGCTCTACAGTGCAGAGAGAGTTGGCCTCGCTCGCTCCCCGCACCGCCTCGCCCCGCTGCCTCGGACCGAACGGCAGAGGCCCGGCGCAGCGCACCCTCTCTGGAGACGCGAGCGTGAGCGCACCTCACGCAAATGCTGTACTAATAAGGGACACCCACCGGTTTCACCTGGTTATTCGGCAAAGCGCGACGAGCGAGCGAGCGAGCGAGAGTGAGAGCGAGATAGAGCGAGGGCAAGGGGGTGCGCTGCGGTGCCGTCCCGTCCCATCCCGTCCGGCCGCCGCACCGCCGTGTCGCGAACAAAACCGGTATAAATCAGGGCAGCCTATATTGTACTGTCAGGCGCACAAATTCTATTGTAAACTCAATCCTTGCGTATTCAGCGATGAGCCGGGGCCGATCCCGCCGTGCAGGGCTGGGGCCGGCCGGCCCGCTATCTGTTGTTGTTGTTGTTGTTGTTTAGAGGTGCCCTGCACGAGCACACGCGGTGACCAGACCGGACAGGACCGTCCATAAGGTCCTCGCCTCGCTCGCTCTCTCTCTCGCTCACTCTCGCACGCAGGTGACCGAGGGCAGTGCCCGGGCGCGGGGCGTCAGGATCCCGCGACGACCACTTCAGCGAAGTGTGCAGTTTTAATAGACACGAGGCGGGGCGCGGGGCGGGCGCTCGCTGCGCTCACGTCCGATATTGGTTTTCCTAGGCGGGCGGGCTCGGTGGTCTCGGTTGCGGGGCCGGGCGGGGCAGGGTGGGCTAGAGCACCGGCCCCGTGGATGGATCATCCCGCCGAGCGGAGCGGAGCGGGCGCGACTAACCCATTCGCCACGGCGCGCGCTGCCCACACAAAGCCCTCTCTCCAACGTGTTTGCTCCACAAAACGCTACGCCCTTGCGTTATACGGCGCGCAAACACACACACACACACACACAGCCGAGCGAGTGCGCGCGCGCGGAGCGGTAGCGGCCGCTCTAATTAAGGGGACGTCCTGGCCCGCTTAAAGAAAGGCAGCAGGACACAGGTCCGGCCCGGGCAGGCCAGGCCAGGCGAGCGCAGCGCCGCCGCACCGTCCTCCTCCGTCCATACAAAGTGCAATAAATTAATTTCAGGCGAATTTGTATTTGTTCCCGGTGCACTGATATGGTCTCCGTTCTGAGAAGGCGGGGCCCAGCCCTGCCCTTGCCCGGCCCGGCACGGCCGCTCTGCAGTCTGCAGCCAGCCGGCGCGGCGGGGCGGGGCGGGGCGGGGCGGGGCGGGGCGGGGCGGGGCGGGGCCGGTGGGGCCCTCCTGGGCGCAGGCGGCGAGAGCAAGGTCGGCAGGGCGGATCCAGGAGGAGGGGGCCGTGTAGGGCAGGCCAGTGGGGCACAAAGGGCTCACCTTCCAGGTCTCCCAGCAGAGAGGCTCTCCCAGAGCACACACCCACACAAAAAATTGGGATCTGTCCCGACGCCTTTGCCCTGCGTTCCCGACACCCGTCCGACCCGACGTCCCGACGACGGTGTTGGCGCTGCGTCCTGGTCGGGACGGTCCGCCGACCTGGGGCGTGGGAGGGGGGCGGGCGGCGATGGCGGTAAATGGGCGAGCAAATACGACCTCAGCGGACACTTGTTTTTATTTCCTCACGAGCCACGGACCTAGGTATGTGTGGGCGTGTGTGAGGGGTGAGGGGCCGGCCGGGGGCCGGGCACAGACCCTATGCTTCCGCCGCGCACTATCTTCTCCTCGCCAGACACCGCGCCGTGTGGTCTAGAGAGCCCCGGCCCTCGACTCAACGTCTCTTGTTTGCCAAATTCAAACAGCACAATACCCCAGGGCGCGGGGCGGGGCCGGGGCGGGGCCGGGGCGGGGCCGGGGCAGGGCCGGGGCGGGCCAGGCCGCTCGCCTTCCTAGCCGCATGCTTCCTCTCAAGTCATTCAGCACCGTGCTCCCGCCGCCACGCACCGCCACGGCCCGGCAGCGTGTCGTGTCGCCCGTCCGTTTGCGTTTCGACCAACGGACTTAGAGCACCCGGCCCCCTTCAAGTCACCCCCTCACTAAGTACTGCGCTCCCAGCGGGGCAGGCCCGGGCCCGGGCCGGAAGAGCCGGCTGAATGACAAGATGAAGAGAGATTTCAAAAGAACGAAACAGCAGACGAGAAAAGAAGAAGAGAGAAAAGGGAAAAAACGAGATCATCTCCGAGGGCGCCAGCCAGCGCGCCAGCCAGGCAGGCAGCCAGCGGACTTCTTGTGAATATTCAGGCGTCTAATGAGCGCCGCCGCCATGAAGCCATGAACGGCACCGACTCATTCCTTCATCAGCAGCCCATGTCAGGCCCATTTGGGTCCGTGTCCGCCCTTCAGCGGGCGGCGGGAGCATGCTTCCCGCACCGCGCCCCGCACCGCCCCGACTGATCCAGACGATTTCTCATTCCGACAAGACACCTCAACGTGACTAGCTACCTCACTCAACCGTCGCGTCGGCGACGGACTTGTCTGTCGCAGGGCAGCTCGGCAGCCCAGCGCTCCGGCCGGCCGGCCGGCGGCCCAAACACGCGTCCCGCCGAGGTACGCGCATTTATTCACGGCGCGACTGACTCAGGTCGAGATTATCAGGAAAAGGGTTTGGGAGTTGTACGGGGCGGGAGCGGCGGCGTGTTGCGTCTCCCAGGCTGGTAACGGCGGGGCCACATGCCTCCCCCCCCCCCCAACCACCTCCCCACACCCGACCCGGGGAGGGAAGGACCAAAACAGCTGATCTGAGTGCTGATCTTATCCGGACACAAGTGTACCGGTACCGATCGGGAAATAAATGCTTTACGTTTTATGACAATTTAAATGACACGAATTCGGGTACATTGGGCCAGGCTGAGGACTTTATAGGAGATGATATTACATACGACTCACCTTGTTTTGGTTAATCCACAGTGTATCCAAATTAAACATAACATCCATTCACGGGCACAGTTGCACTTTAGAAATGGTATCCACAGGGGCGCACTCTCAGGCCGGCATCACTGCACACGCACTCTCCATCCGCTTTATCCACAAGAACTCGCACTGGCAGCACACACCACAGCCCACATCCGAATCCGGATCGTTTACCGGCACCTCATCTTTCCAGGACACTTTCACACCCAGAGCCGCACTGATTCACACACACAAAGACACACACACACATAAACGCGCGCGCGCAATTCAAATTCACTCGCGTTGACGAGCACACGATACAACGAGCTTCGCGTCGAACCGGCAGAGTGGCGATCGTCTCGCCGACAGCGCGAGCCGAGCGCTCAGACAGACGGGCCGCGCGGCGCAAAGGTCCCGCCTGCACGCTGGTCCCGCAGGAACTGACGGCTCCGCGCCGTGCGCCGCGCCGCGCCACGCCGCGCCCGCCGGGCCCGGCCGGGCCTGACTCACCGCCTGACTCGCGGAGCCGCCGCCAGGGCGCGCCACCGGCCAGCGGGAGGCGCGCGCTGCATGGCGGCCGGCGGGCCGGGCCGAGCTCAGCGGCCCATGGCCCCCATGGCGGCCCGGGAGCCGGCCGGGCCGGCAGTGGAGCACGACAGACCACCTCACGGCTCATGGCGGCCGGCCGGCCCGGCCCCGGCCCAGCCCCGGTCCTATGGGAGGGAGAAAGGAAGGAGTCACCCTGACCGACCGGAAACACATCATTTGTCATTGCGGACTCGCAAAAATAAAGCAAATGTACCCGGTGTGTGTCTTTGAGTGCGTAGCAGTGTTGTGGGCCGGTTGACCTACCCCGTTCGCTCGTAAAGGCGCCAAAGCCTCCGCGGCCCTAGCGAGTCTGCAATCTCGCGGCACTGCATGTAGTGCGATAATGAAAGGATCACGGCGGTGTAGACAGGACAGGACAGGGTGTTTCTGGAGAAGGCGCAGGTGCGGGCGGGCTAGTCTATATATGCTCTCTGCCCGTATGGCGCCATAGATGGGTAGTAGGCACACCCGCCCGAGGGAGGGCTCACTTCGAAAAATCAATGTACTGCCCCAAAATTAAAATAAAATAAAATAAAATAAAATAAAAAAACGAAATAATCAAAATAAAATTAAGAAGGAAGATATAGAAATTAACATTTCGAAAAATCGAGAACAAATGAATCAAAATTTATCGAAAAGAGAAATTAACCTTGAAAAATCAAAAGGAAAAAAAATCAAAAGTACAAAAAATCATTGTGCACATTTTATTTGAGTGATACCCCCCTCGCACCCACCAGAACCTTGCGTCTTATCCGAAACACCCGGCACAAGGTGACTGGGAAACACCGTTAAAAGTAGGCAACTCACCCGAACCGCGACAGTATACCCTGTCTGCTGAGGCCCGGCTACGCGCCCCGGCTGGTGCATTGCTGCCTTCCTCTCGAGCTCCAAATCTAGGAGGAGGAGGAAACCGAAGGAGGAGAGGGAGGAGTAGAGGGAGGGAGAAGGAGGAGATCGACGATGATGTCGATGAGAGGGAAGACGACGAAGACGCACGGTGGTCGGTGACGCCTACCGCACACACCCTGCGCACGCGTGTCGCCACCGTGTACTGTAGCAGTACAAACAAAACTTAATCTAATAAAAGAAAACACTCCGGGGAAAAAAATGAAAAAAAAGCGAAGCCCAGCCCGACACGGCCTGGCCGTGCATAACACAGGACGGGATAAGAGGATTATCTGAGGAGTCAGCACGGCGGCAGCAGAGTATAGCGCAACTTGCGCGCGACGTACACGGGATCGCAAGGGATTATAGCGACGGGCCGCCGGGCCGGGCAGAGCAGCAGGGCCGGGAATCAAACGCGCGATGAACAATATCCATGTAATCTTGTCTCCAGGCCAGGAGGACCCGGACTCCGGACCCGCCTGGCCAGGGCTTGGCCACCCGAGATGGACCCTGCCAGATAAAGGCTTTGGGTAGTGTCGTGCGGGTTCAAAGCCCCGGCCCGCCGGGTAACCTCGGCTCTCGTTCAGCAAACGCCGTTAGACGAGAGTTGCACAGGTTGAGGGTTGAGGTCTCGGACTTCAAGATCGTCAAAAATACTACGAGGTGCGAGAGGGAAACAACTCTGAAATTTTTGCATACCTCTGTAATTCAGAAAAATTCATGAAAATTCAGATAACTTCAGAGGAAATCGGGAAAATTCAGAAAAAAATAACAATAAATACGAAGAATTCAAAACAAAGCCGTAAGGCTACTTCGTGCCTTAAAAAAATCAGAAATATTTTTTTTAATGTCACAAAAATTCACAAAAATAAAATGAAAAATAAATTGTAGACCAAAATTTAGAGACAAGATGAAGATGATGAAATACTTGATATAAAGTTCCTGCGGGAGCTCGTGCCTAGCGCCGCGGCGTGCAGGCGTGCACGTGCACACGCAGGCGGTGTGGAACTCACCCGCAGGGGGCGCGAGGGTCGGGCGGGTCCTACCCTGCACTGCCAGATGGGATGACACAGGGCTTCCGAACGCGCCGGGGCGGGCAGGGGAGGGCATGGTAGTGCAGTGCGGGGCACAGCAGGGCAGGGGAGGAGAGGAGGAAAATTGAGCCACAAGAAGGGCAGGGCGAAGACGAGGGCGAGGGTCGGGACACGGGGCCAAAACTGTAAAGGGCATGTCTTGTCCGGACACATGCTCCGCTCCGCTCCGGCTGCACCCGCGCTTTGTCCATGATCACACGGGGTGGGCCAGGCCGGGGCGGGGCGGGCTCGAGGTGCTTCCCTTCCCCTCAGTACTTGTCCTGCTTCAGACAGATTACACGGGCCGGGCTCCTTGCTCCCTATGTCCCGCCGCCAGGGCCAGCGCCGCGCCCGTCTGCTCTGGTCTGGGCAAAAACACGGCGGACCACAAACTTCCTATCCGGCCGTCGTCGTGCTATTTGTGCACGCGGGTCGGACAGGACAGCCCGGGAAACTTGAGGCAAGCGGGTTCTCCATCCATCCTCTGATCTGGCAGATCTGCCCCGAACTGCTTCCTCTTCAAGTGAGTGACAAATGTGTAAGATATTAGCCGCCAAAACCAATATTTGCCATTTTTCCGATCGTCGACCTTCCACACAACTTCCGGCAGGCGCCGAAAGGGGAAGGGCCTGACCTGGCGGTGGTGGTGGCGGGCCCGTCTCGACACGCGAGATAAGCGTGATGTGATAGCCCACACCACACGTGTCGGAAACCCGACGCTCATAACCAATATAGGGCCGCGCGGGGCGGAGTGGGTGGGCGCCTGGGGGCAGGCGGGCCAGGAGCCAGGGTGACGAGACCCGTGTCCGCGACACGCGGGGCGGGGCGGGGTGGACGCGGCGGGCTTCACTCGCCCAGTCATACCCTCCAGGGGGCGGGGGCGCGTCGTCTGCTGACCACCGGCCCCGCAGCCCCACGCGGCCCTCCCCCGCCCGCCCCAGGACGACGGGTGGGCGCAGGGCGCAGGGGAGCGGAGCTGGACGTCCGCTGACAGATAGTTGGGCAGGGCCGGTCCGGTGGGGGTCATCGGAGAGGGCGGAGTACCGCGACAACAGCAGGGCGCGCTCACCCCGCCCCGCCCCGCCCCGCCCCGCCCCACCCCGCCCCGCCCGCAGGGCGACCCGCACGCCACGCGCCGCGCAGCGAGCACGACCAGCCCCAACCGCACGGAAGTGGCCCGGCCCGTGAAATGGAGCTCGCCCGTCCCGTAATGACCCTGTCGGTTTATTCCGACGACGTCATTATGCTTGGCGGGGCGGGGGCGCACGGAACGGGAAGCGGGACGCAGGGAGAGTGACCAATTCGACGAAGAATCGACGACGAGGGCGTGCGGTGTGTGTGTGTGTGTGTGAGTGAGTGAGAGAGAGAGAGAGAGAGAGAGAGAGAGAGAGAGAGAGAGAGAGAGAGAGAGAGTGACTGTGTGCTCTCTGCTGGGAAATTATCGTCATTTCCCGCACCTGTTTTGAGAGCGCGCGGCTGGTACCGGCCTGGTGCGCGGGCGGGGTGTGGCTGGATGACTAGATCCGGATAAGTGCAGGATAAACGAGGAGGAGGCCGTTGCGTAGGGAGAGCAGTGCGTACCCGGTCGCCGTACTAGCAAACATTGCCTACCCATCAGGCGGTTTATTTGGGGCCCCATGAGCCCCCCCCCCCCCCTTTCCCCCTCCTGCGGGTCCACAGCTGACCTGTGGCCGGCGCCTGGTACTCTACCGACCGCCGCGTGCACTCTAAGCACCTCTACCCCTGTTACTCTGGCTCTCTCTCTCCCTCTCTCACTCAGTCGTGAGTGCGCTGCTCACGCCCATCTACAGAATCGATATGGAGGGGTTGTTCCTGCACGCGAGGCTGCCCCCCCCCTCCTCCCTTGTCTATTTGCAGCTGCGCTGGCCTCCCGGGGTTGAACAATCAGCACCGATAAGCCCCTGCTGATAACGCGCGCCAGAGAGGGTCAGGCTGAGTGTGAGTGTGGCGGGGGGGGGGGGGGGGGGAAATTGTGTGTGTGTGTGTGTATGTGTGCGGAAGGGGGGGGGGCTGCACTCGGCGGGCTGTCAAACGTTTTGACGCGTCCAAATCTCATCCATCAGATGAATGTGCGCGGGGAGTGCAGCACGCTCTCCGGGCCGGGGAAGCAGCTGCACTGCACTGGCAGCAGGCTGGCGTTAGTGCGCGGGGTGAGCGTGGGGGGCGGCGGGGGCTCCCGACGCATCGCGCAGCCCTCAGCAGCGCGCGGGTCCAGCAGCTTTGCACCGCTAATCGCGCGGGGGAGGCAGGGCCGGGGGGGGGGGGGGGCATTACGGTCCACACACATGCAGGGGGTATGGACACACAGCCGGGCCCGGTGCGGTGCACCCTGCCGCCTGCATGGCGCTTCCACAGTCATATTTCCACGTTCCGTGTCACGCCCGACACATGTAGGTAACGCGCAACGGGCGCGTTCAGCACCGGATCAGGAGGGACGTGGACGTGCGAATGTGTGGCTGGTTTGCCGGGGGGTAAATTTCTGAATTGGTCCGGGCGCGCTGCTAGTTTCCGCGCGTTTCAAAACAAACAAATCCCCGTCATTACGCGCACGGTGCGGAAAAAGGGAAAGGGGGGGGGGTGAAAAAGGGGGGCAGAGGCCAAACAGTAATTGAATTGTAAATCGGCGGGGCGTGGACCTGCGCGGCGGCCGAAATGATTGGTCGCGATGTTCCTCTTTGCTCCAGCCCAGCGCAGCCTGGCGGTCCGGCCCGGCCCAGCCCGGCCCGGCCCGGAGCACCGCGAGCCGCGACCCTTCTGCACGGGGAGACTGGCGGAGACCCGGGGGAACACGGCCACCTCGGCCACCTGGACCTGGATGTTCGCTGAGCAGCGCGGCGCGGGGCGGGGCGGGGCGGAGGCAGGACGACACGCTAGAGGCGCAACTGAAAATGTTGCAGAACTTTGGCGGCGACATTGCCAATATCCAGGCTCCGGGAGGCGGGGCGGGGCGGGGAAGGGGCTGGTGGCCGCCTCACTCCAGGGTGACGATGTTTACGCACGGAGTTCCCTCGACACACAGTGATTTCACCTTGAGAGCAGTTGTGTCGGGCCTGCAGGAACCTCCTATGCACTTCCCGTCCTGCTCCCGGCTGCTCTGCACTGCTCCGCCTGCCGCCCGCCTATTCTGCCGGAATATGGCCGGATCTACACAAAACTTCCCTCAGAGTAAATTCGGAGAGGCGACGGATGAGGAGGGATGCCTCGGAGTGCCTAGTTATATTTCGCCAATGGTCGCAAGGATCACAATTCTCACATTTAAAAATAAAATAAATGAAAGAAACTCTGGCGCAACGCTATGCGAACGGCGAGAGGCCTGCCTGGCTGGGTTGGGCCGACTCCTCAGCACACACGAGCGGGGGAAGGGAACGGTTTATAGCCCTGAATACTTGTTGAATGCGAGGCAGTCGCTTTATATCTTTCAATCTCACGTGTCCAAGCAGTCGACATCATCTTCCCAGTCGTCTCAGAACCCCCGCTCCCACTCTCACCTTACTTGAGTCGCACAAAATGTCCATCACATGCTTTATTTCTCCAATTATGGGAGGAATCGCCACCAAAAATAACGCTGCTATGCGCGGCGTCAGCGTTTGACCCGGAGGACAGAACCCCGGACGTTTTTTTACCGTATTTGCCATTGTAATGCAGGAGCAATACTTGTATTACGTACCTTTCGAGTGGACTTCTTTCAGCGCAAGCATCCAGATCCCGATTATAGATCGACCGCAGAGCGAACAGTCAGTCTCGAGCACCACCTGGGGAAAATAAAGCAGACTTGTTTAAAAAAATACGATTTCAGGAAATCCTGGTAGGCACGAAGTTAATTAATGTTTTTGTTTCACTAAATTCTTCGGTACCCTCCTAGCAGGAATTATTGTCATGTCATACCAATGTAGTAGCACCAGGAGTGCAATAACAATATAGTAATTTAATTTTTTTTAACTTTATTCCATTTAAATTATTGATTTCTTTTAGAAAGACTGAGTATTCCAAGGCATAATTTTCAGGCAGCGTTCAGCTCATCTTTCAAAACAAAATATTGATGGTTTTGATTACTTTAATGTTTTAAATACCCATATAACAATAAAATCATCTCAAAAGAGAGCTAATGGTTGGCTTGGATGGACACGCATACATTTTTTTTAAAAGTAAATTTGAACCACCTCTATTGCGTGAAAAGTTTTATGGGGCTATTCCAATAAAATTGCATCCCATGGCCAAGCGAGTCTCTTTCAAACAATGATTGACCTTTCTGATTTGACCGATTGGGTGAAGGACTTCCGGGCAAATTCTATCATTCTCAGGGAATGATCCACCTATGAAAAGCTTCATTTTACGTTATGTCCCGACATTTTTCTCCACTGAAGTATTTTGGCAAACAATTAATTTGTGTATTTTGGCATAGACTTTTCCGGTTTTAGGCAGCTAATATTTTGCCAAAAAAATCATACTATAGCTCATTGTAATCAGCATAAAAAACTGATTCAGAGACAGTTATGCTTTGGTCCAAAACAAGTCTGAGTTCTTCACAAAAACTGGCAAAATGGCAGAAACAAAAAAAAAAAAAATAGTATTATTTGATCTAGATTTTTCCCAGACTTTTGAAAGCTGTTTATGGTCTTTAGGGGTCATACTGAATGAAATTTTACCATGACCCGAAAAATCGGTGTCGGGCTGCTTTGCGCTGGGTCGAATGGACCTGGAATTACCCAGAAACATTCACAGAACTCAGGAAAATTCAGAAACAAAATCAGGCAAATTCAAAAAAATTTAAGCAAAATTCAAGCGAAAATTCACAAAAATCTACAAAAATAATCATAGTTGTTTCCTCCTTGCTTTACACTTATCAGTTATCATAAATGAATCACAACGCGTGGATTCCTAGATGTACGCACGTTCATACTTTAGTCGCCTCATCATGACTTCCCTGCGAGTCATATATATGCTTCGATTTGTGTCGCCGCAATGGCTGAGCATGCGATAGTCGCTCCGCATTTCTCGAGAGTGCCCCGTCCCGCCCCGGCCTCCAGTAAAATAAAAACCGAGCGAATGAGACTCTTTTAGTTTGGCCATACAGAGAGAAAGAGGGTTATGGCGCCTGGCGGGCCTCCCCCTCCCCCTTCTCCCTCCTTCCTAATGACACGGCAGCACGGCGCAGACTCCTACCTGTCAATTATGTGTAACAAAAGCAGCTGGCAATTGCAAGCTCAGGCTAAAGGCCCATTCGGGCCCATTGCTATCATCATGGCGGCCCCGCCCCGCCCCGCCCCGCTGCACTGTACTGCGTACGGGCCAGGTGCCCGGCGCGGCGCAAGTGCGCGGTCCACTACGCGAGCTACACTGCGCCAAGAAAACTGCAGACGCACATCACATTAATAAATGTTGATGATGTGTACCTATCGCACTGTACACAAGCTGCTTTGGAATTTATTTTTTTTAAACCGCGTTATAATTATTTGCTAAGGCGTGGCGAGGTTGTTCTCGTTTCTTTTCGCTTCAAAGGCGGTAGCGTGCAGCAGGCCTGCTTGCGAGGGGAAAATGAACTCGTCTTTGCCCCTCCCTGTTCCCCGCCTCCTCCGCGGAGTCCTGTCCCGACATAAGCTCGCCCATGCTTTTGCTCGTGTGTCTAGCGGCTATGAGTGTCACACACTGGAGATTGATGCGAGTGGCGCCACAGAGGGAAGGCGGAGGCATGGGAAAGAGAGAGAGAGAGAGAGAGAGAGAGAGAGAGAGAGAGAGAGAGAGAGAGAGAGAGAGAGAGAGAGAGAGAGAGAGAGTAGAGTGGAGGGGGGTGGGCGAAGGGGGGGGGGTAGTTCTGCGACAGAAAAGGGTAAAAGAAAATGGAAACGAATGACAAGAGTAAGCGGGTGCGATAGTCAGTGGCATGCGACCTGCGACACACAGGCAGAGGGCGGGAGCCAGCCGCGGGGCTATGCACAGCACAGGCCGCATGGTGCTCAGTGACATATTATGTATACTATTTTGCACACAGCTTGCGTAGGTCTATGCACATGCATGTCTTATGTTAGATTTCTGCTTACACATTTATATGCACGATTTCTTACGTATTAAGTAAAAAATTATGCAGAAGGTATGCATGTGCATGCAGAGACCTACGTAAGATATGTAGAAAATAGTACATGATATTTCAGCGTGCGTGTACACCGCGGCTCTGCGCCGCCCGCATTCTAGCTCCTTCCAGACCTCGGCACGGTTTTAGCAGGACTCTCGATAAGCAGACTGATAACATCGCCGTTACCGCGCTGGACAGAGGCTGTATAAACACATCATGTTGGTCCGCAGTCCGCGGCGCGCTGTGCGGGCGCCCGCCCGGGGCCCCCGACCCAATAACGCACTAAACATGACATTCATGGACTTTGGAGTAACGCCGGGCGCGTTCGATACGTAACCCTATAGACATCGTGGAGCTAAGGTACGGAGCGCTGCAGCGAGCGAGGCACTGCCGCACATAGCGGCACACTCAAGCCGCCGCGGTAACACTCACAGGACACGCGGTTAAATATGCCTCCTTACACTATTTATCCATATTTTTTTTTCTTTTTTCAAACTTCATTCTGTTACGATGCGAAAACGGGCGTATTTCAGCGGCGGGCGCGCAGCAGACACCCGTGCGGAAAGGCACCGTTGCAGAACATGTGCGCGTATTCCATTAATGCGTCTTCGCTGCATGCAGTAAAACTCCCCCACTCCGAGCGGGAGCGAAGCTCGCTCTCACAAGCACACAGAGACGGAGAGGTGGTGGGGGCAGGGCGCGGCCGCCGCCGAGGTACCCGACCGGCGCAGAAACAAACTTGGGCGAGCCAGGCGGCGCGGCGGGGCGGGGCCTGAGGCGATTTATACGGTCACTATTACGCGCGCTTTTGGCGCCGCGTAGATTTCTCATAGCAGACCCCTAAATGCATTTACGACCGCGACTGTTCGCCCCGTAGTAGGAGTGCAACGCACGCGAAACGACAAGGTCTTTGCAACGACGACCTTATCCTAGAAGAAGAAAAGAAATGTACTGACATAATCAGAATGGTGTAACACCGTTTTACTATATTTTTTGCAGCAACAATGGGGAAGATCGTGGAACCTAGAGAAGGCGATTTTCCCGAGGGGGGATACCCATAAAAAATAAGTACAATTAATATTTTTGACTTTTGACTTTTTTTAAAAGTTGTCTTGATTTTTCGAGATTTTTCTCTAGATTTTTCAAGGAAAATTTGTGCCACTTTTCATAAATTTTGATCTTTTCCCCCTTTTCTGAATTTTTTCGATCTACTTTACAATTTTTTGTTGATTTCTTCTCGATTTTTCGAATTATTCTGAGTAATTCCTATAGATTTCATTTTTTAAATGATCTTTTCAATGACTTTTTGGGGGCCGTACAATGATTTTTCGAAGTGACCCCCCCTCCCCCCCTCTGACCCTCGGATTTTCCTCTTTTGCACGGCAGTCGAAAAAATTCCGTTTCCCCTGCCTCTCTCCAAGGCCGCCTGCCCGGCCCAGCCAGCCCAGTCCGCGCCATGTGCCCGCGCCCTGCCCGGCCCCGGCCCGGCCCGTGCAGCGCGCCGAGGCGACAGGTGATCCGTCCAGGTGAGAGAACCCTTCAGGAACCTCTGTGTTGAGCCCACCCCCTTCCCCGCGCCGTGTTTCCCTTCAGCCTGACTTGCGGACTCTCCCTTTCCTTTCCCCCACACCCAGCCCTGCCCAGCCCAGCCCAGGGAGGGCTGTCGGCCTTGAGGAGTCAGGCCGACACAAGGAGCCCATCACTCCAGCCGCGCCAACCTCTTTTGCCACAATCTGCTTTTGCTTTACCCCCCCCCCCCCCAACCTCCCACCACCCGACCATGCGACCCGCGACACACACACACACACACACACACACACACACACACACACACACACACACGCAGGGGGACACTTTATGTCCCCGGGACAATAGTTGCATACCTAGGGGCCGGGCCTAGCCGGGCCGGGCGCAGATACGTTGTGAATAGCGCGGGCGATAGGCCCCGGGAGAGACCCCTGCGTGCCCGCACCGCGCGCGCCGCGCACACCGTATGGTAAGCATTATGAATAAGGTCGCTTGCGGAACGTAACGGACTCTGGCCGCCGGACCGCCGGACCGGACCGCGCCGCAGTGTTCTCTTAGTTTCGTGAGTCGCAACATGCGACAATATCACCGCTTTGAAATTATATACACATATTCTTCCATTACTTTATCACAGAATTCTTTTAAAAAAGAAGAAAAAAAGGTTGTTAAAGAAGCGTTTTTGTTCGTTTCTATTTTTATTTTATTTTTGAGTAATAAAACAAAGTCACCCCTCGAGCTACGCGCGGGCTGCTACGTTCCACTCGCCTCACCCTGACAGCCTGACGGGTCGCGTGAACCCACGCCCGCGGGCCGATAGGCAAGGGGTAACGCACAGCGTGGCGGCCAAATGTCAACCAAGTGTAGGCCCGCCCCGCCCCGCCCCGCCCCGGGGCCGCTACGGGGTAGAAGTGTGACTCCCGCAGGGCGCGAGGCGAGCAGCACCCCGCGGCCGGGCCTCGCCTACTTGCACGCACACGCAAAGGACCTTCTTCGAAAATAAAAGCAAAAGGTGAGCTAATAATATACGGCAAGTACTCAGTATGTGCTTCGTGACTACGAATCACGGGTCTTCCTTCTCTAGAGCCGCCACACGACAAAATCGGTGAGGTGGGGGAGAAGGAGGGAGGGGGAGCGCGGGACAACAATCAGTGAGTGAGAGAGAGAAAGAAGGCGCGATCATTTCCTCGGCGCTGGCTGGTCTCGGTTTCCATCTCTGAATGCAAAGCAGAGCGCCCGCCGCGCGCGCGGCGCAGCGCTGGCCCGCGCGAGCCTCGCATTGCGTGCATGCAAGGGGTCATCGGGCGGGGCGGGGCGGGGCGTGGCGGGGCGGGGCGAGGCGGGGCGAGGCGGGCTGCACCGGCGACTGTCACGACGAGACAATAGAATAACGCCCTCCCTGTCATTTGCGCCTCACCGCCGCTGGCCCCGCCCGCCCCGCCCCGGACCCGACAGCTCGGACACACACGTCAGCGCGCCGCGCAGCCGCGCCCGCCCGAGGAGAGGACGTCCGACCTAAAAATGTTTCAATTATTACAATCTCGTGCAGCGCGCTGGGCGCGGCTGGCTGGGCGCGGCTAGCTCGCCTCGCGGCACAGACCTGGCTGTCTGGGCCCCACGCTGTACTCACACACTTTTAACGACGCTGAGGTCGAACCTTCCTTCGTTATAAACTCTCCTTGTTGGAGTTGCAAGCAGCCGTGGCGCGCGGAGCGCAACACGTTTACAAGCCCCGCCCCGCGCCTCTCCCCGCCCCCCGAAGTGCTGCCAACCGCAGCGAGACCCGCCGCCTCCGACGCGTTTTGTGAGGTTTCCGGTTCTGGTTTTGATTTTGGTTTACGACGCAGAAGCGGCAGCAACAGTCTCTCTGTGGTGGACTTGCGAGCGAGGGAGCGAGCCCGCGCCGCGGCCGCGGTCGGTCCGGTCCGCTCGCAAGGGGTGCGACAGAGAGAGAGACGGAGGGGCGGCGTGCCGTCTCCCTCACGCACACACAACTGCAGGCAGCGCGGCGCGGTGCGCGGACGCGCGGCACCCTCCCGGCTTATATGGCCCCGTGTACTTCCCACCTGAGTTTATGACCCCCGAATGTGTGGACACGGGGCAGCGGCCGGGCCGGGCCGGGCCGGGCCGGGCCGGGAACTCTAAGGACGCTTAATTAGGAGGAGCCACCTGGATGGGGCCGACATTGGCCACTGTTTACATTGTGCCCAACAAGGCGGACGCCACCAGCACGGTTGTTGCCGAGCAGGTGGAGGTGGAGGTGATGATGGAGGTGACGGTAGAGCTAACCGCGGCCGTCGACGGCGTGGTGTTTTGTTAGATCTGGTCGTCCTAAGACCACCCGGATAACCCTCTGCTGCTGCTGCCACCGCCACCAGAACAGAATGTCATCTCTCTCTCTCTCTCTCTCTCTCTCTCTCTCTCTCTCTCTCTCTCTCTCTCTCTCTCTCTCTCTTACACACACTCTATCTCCCGCGGGCGGGCGGAAGGACCGTCCCATGACTTTTAAAACGAGACCGACCAAACGAGAGACCCATGCGGGTCACCACCCGCTCCTCTGCGCTCCACGGCGCGATTTGTGGTCAGCGCGGTCAGGGAGGGCCATAAACATGTCACAAGTCGGCTGAGCACAGAAAATCACATGAGCCGCGTGCGGCGTTTGAACCCCGGGGTCGGGGCGGCAGCAGGGCGGCAGAGCGCTCACCCGCACCGGATTCGATTTCTACATCCAGTCTCGTCTCCTCCCGCGAGCGACAAGGAAGGGGTTCTGGCTGTTGGGAAAACTTTGAGCGAGGGTAGTACGGAAGAGAGAGAGAGAGAGAGAGAGAGAGAGAGAGAGAGAGAGAGAGAGAGAGAGAGAGAGAGAGAGAGAGAGAGAGAAAGAGGGCGAGGGAGGAAGGAAGATACGCGATGGACCAGATCCCCGGCTGGCCGCTACTGATCCACTCGGTACAGTACACCGCTCGCTCCCCGCTCGAGCTCGGCTTGCAGACGCACACATTCACATACGCTCCTGGCAGAGAGACAGAGAGAGAGTGTGTGTGAGAGAGAGAGAGAGAACTCTGACTATGGGAAAACAGCGGGAGGGTGGGACAGTGTAGAGGATGAGAGAAATCTAGAGGGGAAAAAAAAAAGATTGACAAGCAGATTGTGCCGGAGCTGTGACTTGTCGAAATGAAGAGCAGACCGCGGTGGGCTCGGCGGGGAGGCTTTCGCAGATGATACGAGGAGGGCTGCACGTGCGCCTGTGTTTGTGCAGGGCGCGTGCGAAAGGGATGTCATCGTTTGCATTCGCCATTTGTCTTGAGGAGGAAGGCGAGAAGGAAAAGGTCGGTGAAGATTTTTTTTACGCATAAAAAATACGGGGCGCAGGAATTGACTCGAAACGAATGATTTCACAATGGCTTTTGACATTCCCTTTAATTTTCCTGAACGGCGGCGCGGCAGTCAAGTGGGCGACGCGTCGCTCGACAAATCGAGGACGCGGGAGGAAGGAGCTAGGCCGGGCAGCAGAGTTAAAGTGTATTAAATGTTGTGATGAGGTGGGCGGGGTGGGCGGGGCGGAGGGTTGGGGTAAACTGACGTGCGCTCGCCATGCGGGGGCTTTCGAACAAAAGGAGATTACTCCTGCCCCACCCCGCCCCGCCCCGCCGCGCCCCGCCGCGCCCCACCCCGCCGCGGGCAGCTCAGGACACGGGGGTGCGGCGGCGGGGGCAGGGCAGACGAGCGACTAGGACTAACGTCAAAATGAAAACAAAACGTCAATCGGAAGCGGGCCGGGGAGAATCTGTTGAGACGGAGGGGATGGTGGAGGGGGGGGGGAGATCACGGAGGGGTGACTGACGGCCGGGCCGGGCCGGGCCGGACCCGAGGGGAGGCGCAGCCCGCGCAGCGCAGGAAGGTGTCGAGCAATCGTCATAATCACGAATTGTCACGCCGACTGTCAATGGGGGGCCGCGGCCCGCGGGCACGCGTAGCGCAGAGTAGAGCTACTCTGCTCAATAAAGGAGCCCATTTCGCGCTCTAGGCCACGACAAGAAAACCTTCCACGGATCGCAGTTAAATTTCCGTGACCATCTCATTTTTGAAAAAGTTATTAGCACAGGAAATGCTTTTAAAAAAAAACACTACAAGTGAATTGAACTGAGATAAATCAAGGAATTTCCATTATTTCGACAAGTTTTCTTTCTCCCCTGATTGTCATATTCGGATGCTTTCTACACTTCCCTCCTCTGGAGCGCGCCCCGTGCCGTGGCATGCCACGCAGGCCGTCGGGGTGGGCCGACGCGTGCGCGACACGCGGGGCTGCTGGGCGGCGGGGCGGCGGCGGGGCGGCTGCCTGCTCGCCTCCACTCGCCTCGCCAGGCCAGCACATTATTCAGCGCAGAGCATCCTGATAATTGGAGACTAAGTGGCGGGTCCCGGCGCCTCGGCTCGTACCAGCAGGAGCCTCCCGTCCGCCGCTGCAGGGCGCTGCCAGCCGCTCCGCCCCGCGCTCTGGACGTTCTGGGGGGGAAAAGTGGCGGTGACGGTCCCGGCATACAAATAAACCAACCTCCCATACCAGTCGTCGCCCCTGCTAGCCGCGTCGCTCAGTCATCGCTCGCCCAAAATAATCATAAAAATAACGATGCGAAAGAAAATAAAAGTCGGCACGGGGAAATAATGATTAAAAAAAAAGAAAAGAATGATGGCAAAACGCTTGCTGTGACCTTGCGCAACACACCGCGAACGCTGCAGGATACGAGTCCTGTTGCAAAAGCCCCCGCCACACCCCCGCCCCGCCTTGCCCCACCCCGCCCCGCCCCGCCCCGCCGTGTGATTGAGCGGTGAAGTGAACCGGAAGGGCCGATTACCGTCGAGGCGCAACGCGTCGCGTCCCAAGCGCGTCGTGCGACAACGCCCCACGCCACCTCACCCCGCCCCGCCCCGCCCGGCTCACCTGTCGCCCAGCCGAGGGCTGTGTCACCTCGGCGGCCCAAGAGTGGTGTGAGGAGCGAAAGCCCTGGCCTGGGACGGAACAATGCTCTGAGAAAGTATTGGGAGGCATTTCGGCAGACCCTTGCATCAAAGAAGAAACGTTACAGAATATTCTATGAGATGGCGCAATTGCTTCGAATCCCATGATGAGAATTTTAGGTCCTCGTCGTGGGGGGAAACACTTGCTCGTCCGCACACAAGCGACACATCTTCTTTGGTCATCTCCCCAATGATAAAGGGGGCACATGCGTGTCTCCACGCCGGGAAAGAAAGTGGATTACGGAAAAGGGGTTGCCAACCTCTCTTTTTTGCCCTTCCTCGGAGCACCCGCCCCCGACCGTGCGCGTGCGACAGACCTTCTGGCCGTTGGCTGCAGCGCCACAACAGCGGCGCTGCCAACGTTTATCCACAGCGCCCTGACAGCGGCCTGGGGATTTATTCCGCTCCGGCCGGCCAGCCGCGCGGGTGGCACCCCTGCCGGCCCCGCTGCGCGTCGTCTGCTCGGCCAGGAAAGGGGGAAAAAAGTGAAAGCGAGAGAGAGAGCGAGTTCCACAGGGATGAGTCTCACAGCACACATGAGCGAGAGCGCATCGAATGAGCGTTTCACGCGCAATTAATGGATGACAGACGAGAAAAAGGGGGTGAAAGATAGAAAAAAAAACATTCCTATACATCAAAATGTATCGAAGCGGTCTCAGAATCCTTAAAATGAACCAACGAAAAGGTTTACGACAAATATATTCACATACGTTATTCTAGTGGGTGTAAATTGTGGTTCGATACTTGAGACTGCCAAAGTTTAGTTAAACAGTTAAACTAACGTCAGTCAAAGTAGGTTGTACAACGTTACAAATTCTAATTATGTAAAAAGTTTTCCCCATTTAGCAGACGTAATTTTTTTTTGAAAATTGTCCGTTTCGAGTAATTGCACTTAAAAAGACGGTTCCGGAGTGGTGCGGATCGATGAGGATGGATATAGTGGAAAAGTGGACCAATTTCGGTCGGATTTTACAGTGTACTAGCGAGTTAAGCCTGTTTTCAAGGACAACGGTTCGCAGCATTGACCTGGAGTCGAAAAGGCGGTTCCGGAGAGGTGCGGGTCGATATGGTCGAATAACGTTGAAAACTGGACCAATATTGGTCGGTTTTTATAGTGTACTTGTGGTTTAGGCCCTTTTCCGAGGGAAATGGTCTGCGTCATTGAACTGCACTTGAAAATCCGGTTCCGGGCGGATCGATGGGGTTAGAGAAACTTGAAAATCGCACCAATTTCCCCCTTTTTACAGTGTACCGGCCAGTTGGGCCCCTGGAACAAAAATGGTGTGCGCCATTATTCTGGCCGCGTCCAGACGATTCCTGAGAGGTGCGGGAAGATGGGGGCGTCTCCAAAACTAAAATTACGCCAATATCGTGATTTAGGCCCTTTCCGGAGGGGCGTAACTCAGCTCCCAGAGATATTTTGGGAAATCGCTGAAAACGTTGGGCGGCATCAATGAGCCACCGTCGAGACGGTTCTGGCGATGTGCGGGTCAGCTGGGTTAGACAAAATTAGAATTGGACCGTTTTCGCCTATTTATTACACTGTACCGGCCAGTTACGCCCTTAATCGCAAAAACGGTGGGTGGCTGAGCCGACCCAAAACGGTAGAAGATACAGCAAAACGGGCAAAATTTTGACCTAGAGAAACCTAACTCGTCGACATTCCCGTTACGAGCTCATGAAATTTTCCCGATAAATTTTTTTCCCATTACTGTAGAACTTTAATTATTTTTTTTTCAGTGCCTTAATGAGGGTTGGCAGGATTTGAACCAGGCCTTTCGGTGTCCAGGAGTGACCCTTAAAATACCCCCAAAAATTTCGACTCTCTACAGCAACTCCTTGGAGTGGAACAAACATACAGACAAACAAACAAACAAACAAACAAACAGACACCAAAGCCCGCTCTCAAGCTTTTCCAAACCAGAAGGGAGCGCTAAAAAAATAGGCCAGATGATAACAAAATTCTAAGATACAAACGACTTGAATAGATTTTTCATGGAAAATCTAAAATTTGTCTGGTATATGTATACTTGCTAAATATGTAGACTAAAATGTCTAAAGCTGATTAATAGGCCTCAAATGCTAGACTGAAATAGGCAAGAGTATATAATATTTTGCTAAAAAAGGTTCTCTATATTACTCCTAGGATTTATAAAACATCTCAGTACAGCAGCATCAATAGTTTCAGTGAGAATATATGATATATATTAAATCCACGGTTTGCCGTCACCATGTGTATAATAAATAATACCTATCAAATGATATCAATTTAAGTAATTCTGCAGCATGCACCCAAATTTGTGTATTTAAAACAAAGGTACTTTATTATTTAGAATACAGAGAAGAAATATTAAATCCACGGTTTGCCGTCACCAAGTGTATAATAAATAATACCTATCAAATGATATCAATTTAAATAATTCTGCAGCTTGCACCCAAATTTGTGTATTTAAAACAAAGGTACTTCATTATTTAGAATACAGAGAAGAAATAAATTTGCATCAAATCAGTAATCGGACCAATATTATACAAAACACACTAGCTGACATTCGACCGAACACTGTATTCTACGCTTCACATGATCTGAATGAAATTTCAATTTGAATCTTTCAGTCCTTTAATATTGCTAAAAATGGTTCTCTATATTACCCTCAGGATTTATAAAACATCTGAGTACAGCAGCATCAATAGTTTCGGTGAGAATATATGATATATATTAAATCCACGGTTTGCCGTCACCAAGTGTATAATAAGTAATACCTATCAAATGATATCAATTTGCAGCTTGCACCCAAACTTCTGTGTTTAAAACGAAGGTACTTTTTTATTTAGAATACGGAGAAGAAATTAAAATAGTTCTCTATATTACCCTTAGGATTTATAAAACATCTCAGTACAGCAGCATCAATAGTTTCGGTAAGAGTATATGATATATATTAAATCCACGGTTTGCCGTCACCAAGTGTATAATAAATGATACCTATCAAATGATATCAGTTTCACTAATTCTGCTGCCTGCACCCAAACTTGTGTATTCTAAACAAGGTTCTTTATTATTTAAGAGATAGGGAGATGAAATAAAATTACTACAAATGAGTGATAGTGATGGGCCCAGTATTGTACAAAAACTAGCTGACATCGGACAGACCACATTAGTTTATGCTTCACATAATCTCAATACAACTTCAAAACCTACATATCAGACCTGATATTTTGTAATTTAAAATGATCCGAATGTATGTGCAGCCCTAATACACACCATTTTTTTAACAGAGTTATGCTAGAATTGAATATAAAACTAGATTTAAACTAGTTTACATTATGGGTTATGGTGCTTTGTTATGGTTCCCACTACGCTCCGCCATTCGGGGCAAGGTCCTCATTGTACAAAAACTAGCTGACATCGGACAGACCACATTAGTTTATGCGTCACATAATCTCGATACAACTTCAAAACCTACATATCAGACCTGATATTTTGTGGTTCCTGACATTTTTTTACCCGGAGCCAAGCCGGGCCGGGGGGAGCCGGGTCGGGCTGAGCCGGGCCGAGCAACGAACACGACACACGAACAGACTAGACGAGTGGGGACAGAGCGTGGAGGGGGGAGGCGTGACGTCACAGTGACGACCATTCCCGAAAGGACGACCATGCCCGAAGCCATCCCGAACGACGACGGTCGACGATGACGACGACACGCTCCCCGCCCCAGCCGACGTAGCGCTAGAAGCGGTGCTGAGACCGCTTAAAAAATGACAAAAGCACGTCGTCGAATACCGTCGACGGGTGCGAATTTTCACTTCGCCTGTACTCATCATATCGACGAACTCCACTCTCTCACTCACACAGGCGCTCGGTGGAGGGACCGCGGGGAAGGCACCCGGGCACCCTGAGGGTGCCCCGGCCCCGGCCGCCCCGGCCGCCTCCGGCCGCCCCGTCCCGCCCGGGGGTGAAGCCCGCGAGGGCTGCGCTGTGCTGCGCTCAGCCCGGGCCGGGCCGGCACGGCTGCTGACCCCGAGGGACGCGCGGGCGGGGCGGGGCGGGGCGGGGCGGGGCGGGGCGGGGCGGGGCGGGGCGGGGCGGGGCGGGGCGGGGCGGGGCGGGGCGGGGCGCGCTGCGTCAGGCCGCGGCCGGCGTCCGTCCGGCTACTTCCGTCCGTCAGCCCGCCCGATGAGCGAGGCAATATACACATTTTGCAAATGTTTGCTTCGGACGGGCGCCGGGCAGCGGCCAGCACACAGGGGGCGGGGCGGAGGGGTGGATATTTGTCGAGGCGCGCGCTGGGTGGACTGGTAAATGTGGAGGGAGGTGCGTGCGCGTCAATACGGTACTGTACGTGTACGCTCGACACGGCCGTGCACGGGGGATGCGGACCGCCCCGCCACACCCCGCCACGCTCCCCTACGCTCCTTTTTATCAGCGCGCTCGCTCCTTTTGCAATTCAATCATGGCCAATTGGATTGGGTGCGATGGGCGGTGAATGCCGGCACTGCCGACCGGGCCGTGACTCGCATGTGTACGCACCGTGAGTGTAGTGGAGGGGGGAGGGGGGGAGTGGCTGGCCAGAGTGACGAGATACGTTATTGCCGATGTGCACTTGTGCGAGAGAGAGAGAGCGTGTGTGTGTGAGAGAGAGAGAGAGAGAGAGAGAGAGAGAGAGAGAGAGAGAGAGAGAGAGTCAGTGAGCAGCGCCATGATAGTGCATTAAATGGCGCTGCGGGTTCGGACTCGGCCCGCTGCCCGCTGCGAACGCAAACGTGCATCGTTAATTTCTTGCACGAGAATACTGCACCCCTAAAATACATACCACTCATTCTGAAAGTCTTCGATTACTTTCTTGCAGCAACGACTCTTCTAGAGAAATTCGCTCGCGGAAACATTTTCCGGGGTGAGAATGGCGCCGCGGCGCGTGCTAACAAAATAACGCCCACACGCACGCGCCCTGTGGCACACACGCACACACACACACACACACACGCAGAGCCAGCCTAGCGCCCCAGTATGGACCGCCAATCGAGTTCCATTCAGCGGTCCCCATCCCCGTCCTGCCCATGCCGACGCTCTGCTCTGCCCCGCGCGCCCAGCCCGCCACTCTCCAGCCGACTCATTCCGAAGAGCGCTCTCCCCTCTCTCTGTCGCATTTGGACCTAACCCGCGAAGCCCGCATGAGTGCGAGAGAGACGCAGCAGGGCGAGGAAAATGCGTTCTTCGGAATAAGTCGGCAGAGCCGATGCGCGCCTGCGTCGCCAGGCCCGGGCCCGGGCTGCACTGCGGGCGCATCATTGTGCCTGGCTAAATGGATTTTCCGAGGCTCCTCCTCCAGCCCCGCCTTGCATTACCGCAGCCGTGTACGTACGTCGCGGACACACTTGCACTTCTTTTCATGCCACACTTCCGCGCCGCGCGGGTGCGCGCGATGCGATGGGCCCCTCCCCCCCCCCTCTCTCTCTCTCTCTCTCTCAGCCCAGCCCAGGCAGGCACTCGCGCCCGCCGCGGCCCGGGGGAGCAAATAACACAATTATGCTGCGCCAGACCGCACCCGCCCCGCCGGGCCCCGCGCGCACCGCACTGCAAATGGGGGCGGGAGTGCGTCACGCACACACACACGCACACACACACACACACACACACACACACACACACGCGGGGAGGTGTGACACAGGCGCGAGCATCTGCTGTGCCCGCCACGGAGGAAAAAAATCAATTTAAGAGAGGCTGTTTGATAATAAAAGGTACTTTGCATGGCTATATAACAGAGTGAGGAGGCGCGAGGATGTATGGTATTCAACCGGCAAAAAAGAGTCTGCGGACTATAACGTTACTAACGCCTTATTTTCGATACATCATTCCCTTGACTGTGCTCAGAATCAAGCTTCTGGCTTTACTGTGTCTTTTGCGCATAACTCAAAATCACAACAATAAAAATCGATTTGTTTTCAAAATGTCAGAACGACATAAACTGGTTTCAGTAAAAACAATCGAAGGGGACGCCGGGAAGGTCCTTAGCAGCCCCTATCGATGCAGCCCTACCACATTAGTATATATTTGGTCGATTTCGCGAATAAAAAACAAGAGTATGAATTCCAAAGTAGGAGGAAGAGATGGGTAAAGGAACCTGGGACGGGAGAGAGGGAGAGAAAGAGAGAGGTGGAGAGAGGGGCGGTATATCTGTCCTTGTGTCCGGCCACGACCGATCTCCGATAAGCTTCGTACAAACCGTTTCGCCAGTTAAAAGGAGCTCGCGTTTTCGCTGTCATTTTCTGATCGTCTGGCCCTTTTGTAGCACAAAGATACTTAAATTCCATCCTGTAACATGTCTTACATACCCACGTACCACGTATAAGTAGACGACTAAGACGAGAAAATGCTTAAATCCAGGGCTTCGGAGTCGACTCGGACTCGAATCAAGAGGTGAGCCCCCCGAAGTGATATTCGAGTTTAATATACAAGATTTGATTCGTATCTGGACCTCCACACTCTACAGTGACATTCATTTCGAATAGGGACCACCACATTTAAGATTCGAGTCGAGCCCGGACCGCATGCAACACTGGGGTTCAGCAGGTCCAGGCGCCGCCCTCGGCTTGCCAAAAGCTGGTTCAGTACAGTACAGTGGTTCTTGTTGAGCGCGGCGATAATGGCGGTACAGTGCAGCGCAGCCCTCCGCCCCGCCCCGCCGCGCCCCGCCGCGCCGCATCTAGCCCACAACGTCGTGAAACGCTGCCGCCCCACCCTGGCCCCGGGTCCCGCGTCTGTAACGCACTTTGTCGGGCGATGACACTGCTCGTCCTCACACCTGACCGGGTCCATCAATCCCCGGCCCGCTCCCCGCCGGGAGCGCCACGACGCCAAATGGTGTTGTCACCCCCAATCTAGTTTGTCGGAGCTAAGCTCTCGGTTGACCCCGGGGCCATCTCAGATTATCCCTGCTCGCTCGCCATGTAACACGTACACCCGACCCTTCCCGCCGTACATCCCCATCCCCTGCTTGGCCTCCGCCACGCCCCGGCGCCGCGCCGCGCCGGCCCCCGGCCCCGGCCACCCCCGGCCTGCCTGGGTGCGGCGGTTCCACTCCGCTCCGCTGAGCGCTCAGCCCGCCCCGCCCCGCCCCGCCCCGCCCCGCCCCGCCGCTTGCTCGCGCTCGCTCGCTCCTCAAATCCTCCGCAGAGTCGCATGCCACTTTTGCTGTTTTCCTCCGGCCCCGCCCGGCCCCGCGACCCTGTTCCCAAAGTAAACCGCGCGGCGCACTAAGTCTCGCGCGCCCGCCCGCGCGCGCGCGCCGGCGGCGTCGTCGTGCAAATAAGCCCGGCGCGTAAGTGGCGGAGCGAGCCTGCCGATAGTGTTGTGATTAGGCGGCGCGCGGAGGAGGGTTATCCGCAAAGAAAAATAGTGCCTTAAAAACTGGAGCGCGGCTGGCGCGGGCGGGCGCGTGGCGGCAGCGAAGGGAATGGGGAAGGGAGGGGAGGGGAGAGGGACCCTTCCAAAGCTCCTCCGGCCCGTCGGACAAGACAGGCCACCGCTGCTTGTGTCGGGTCGGGCGGGGCGCGCAGTGAGCAGCGCAGCCGCAGCCAACCAGAAGCACCTTGCGAGCAGAGCGTCTGGTCTAATCCCCCGGGCCGGGCCGGGCCGGGCCGGGCCGGGCCCTGCGCCATCGCGCGCGGCGGGCGGCCGAGCAGCAGCCAGGCTATCTCCGCAGCCTATCAGGCCAATCGATCGGAGGAAAGGCAGCAGCAGGCAGCCTGGCCACCACACCAGACAACAGGCTAATTAATTAGAGCAATTACCATTGGCTACCAGCTTGAACGTAATTAACAACCAGACGACGATATGTTGTTGCATGGTGGTACAGGCATTGTGTATCCCAGTTGGAGGGAGACACTACTACTACTACAAGGCTATAAGCCTGAGCGTTTCCTAGATCCTGGAACAACATTCATTCTCATTCAGACGAAAGTGACAAGAGAGACCGGGAACTGTTTACGTACGGACCGCGAGGGAAGGAGAAGGACCACCCTCCGCATAGTCAACAACGGCTCAGCAGCAGTACACCGAGTCGTCGCTCTTTCTCGCTCGCTCTCTCCCTCTCTCTTCTTTATTCGCAGTTCATCTCACTGACGACGCAAGTTTTGCGTCCCTCGCCGAGAGTCTGGTTCGTTGAATATGCAATTACACACACGCAACTATGCTCATGCGCCAACACACAGACACACACACACACACACACACACACACACGACCTGACCGGTTACAATGCGACGCTGGTCGGATGAGCAATGACACTGCATGACTCTCCCCCTCGCCTCTCTCCTCGTGGCCCTCCTTCCTCCCCTCCACTATCCTCGTCCCCAAAACATTTCACCAAAACCGAAGCTCAATCTCTCGACCCGAGGCCGCGAGCCAGTCGCCCGGCCCGACTCGCGTGACGCTGCTGGGTCATCGTGCGGGTCTATCTGGATGTTTGTTCGCTGAGTATCAAATCCGAGCACTTACATCAGAACCGCTTGAACGACACTGGTAAAACAAATGTTTAGTTTCTATACATCATGGTGTATAGTTACCAATTCTATACATAACATGATGTATAGCAGGAACTAAACATGACAATATGTTTAACAACTGAACACTTCGTAAATGTTTAGAGGATAAACATTTTGTGATGCATAGAAGTAAACACTTGGGCGAGGCTTCACATGGGAGAAGCATAGGGATACCACGCTGCGCCAAGTGTGTAGCCAACTGAACACTTGCAAAGTGTTTAAAACATCTGCTGGCGTGTATGGTTTGAACAAAACATATGATATAGTGTTTAAATATTAAACGTTAGCAGTTAAACATCAGGTGATGTTTAGAACTAAACATTTTTTTTACCAGTGGAGGCTTTGATCTCTCCTTTTCAGATGTATTGGTTTTTATAAATAGAGTTTTTTTTTTTTTGTAAAAGCGAATCGATAAGATATTAGTCACCATAATGAGTCCCCAACGAGGAGGTACCCGTGAAAAATATCCTCGTAAATTTACGACATTTTTTGTAATTTTGATTTACAAAATATGTCGTAAATTTACGACTGCCCATTTTTGCTCGTCGGTCAATGCCAAGTCGATAGAGAGTGCTTGTAAATTTACAATTTCAAATTGTAATTTTACGACTTTTGTCATTGAAAAATTTCCCGTAACCTTTTCGAGTATTTTTCACAGTGGTAGACGCCTCAGTTGAATACTCTTGATAACGGCGAGACGGACGCAAACATCCCTAGAGTGAAGTAGCCGCGTTCATTCCGTCGCCCCCCAAAAAGGGCCGAATGCCGGCGAATGCCTGCCGCACCGCCGCTCCGCACCCCGCGCCGGAGTGTGCATAGAGGTGTCTCCCTCCGAGAAACTGCGCATATAATGTGATTCGCAGCTACGACAGACAATGGCCCATAATATTAAACGCGGCCGGTCCGCACTCACTCACGCGCGCTCGCGCAGTCTAATTGCCCGGAGGTCACGTGTGTGATGGGATTGCGGCGCGGCGCAGCGGCAGAGGCCTCAGCAGGCCTCAGCAGGCCTCAGCAGGCCTCAGCCGGTGAGCCAAACGCGCCAAACGCGCCTCATATTGCGAGGAAAGCAGGGCAAAGTGAAGGGCGCGGCGGGGCGCGGCGGCGCCGCGGGGAGAAGCAGCGAGCGGCGGAAATTTGCCAGTCACGTAATTTAATTTCACACTAGGGTCGTCACCCCGGTCGCCGGTATTAAAATGGGGGTGGGCTTGAGTCTCAGTTTGAGATAACAAGATCCGAGCTAGGCGGAGCGGGGCGGGGTGCGCCGTTCGCCTCGGTCACACATCATCGTGCGGGGCGCGGGGAGGCACACGCGCCCGGAGACTTTGGCACTGGCGATTGGAAGCTGCGCATTGTTACACCAAAGTTGATTGTTTTGCATTGCGATGAGGCCGGAGAGGACCGGTATGGGGGAGCAGAGGGGCGGGGGAGGCCTGTGGGGGTCATGCGAGACTGTAGCAAAACTTCCCTCCCTCTCAAATCTGATTTTTACCGGGGGAAGATATCATATTGTGCAGTGCACATCATGGCCTTGGGGCAACGTGTCTCAGAATTTCTGCAACCATTATTTGTCTTAAGAATGTGATGCGGATCCCATCTTTTGGAACAAAGTTGTCCCGTAGCCTATCACTGCTTGTGGGCAACCAAAAGTCCCACCAAAAGCAAGATAAAAAGAATAAAAGGAGGTGACGAGAGAGTGCAAGGGCCGGCCGGTTATGCTGTGGACACAAATAACGTACTGGTCGAAAAATTCAAGAAACGAGCACACGGTCACACGTTAGACTGCTTCGGGAAAAAAATGGGTGGAAAAAAGAACACTCGTCTCCTCTAAACAGCCGTCCGAATATTGCGGATCATAATCATGACAGACAAAAATAAACGTGATGAGGAAAAAAGAAAGAGGATTCGTGTCAGTCAGGACTCGACTAAGCAGAGCAGATCACAAATAAGCAATTACGGCCATGCGAGGACAATGTCCAAAGCCGTCGAGAGGAGGGGGTGGGGCTGGAATGTCCATTTGGATGCAACCCCTTGCCTCTATCGCTCATTAAAAATCACAAAAGCGAAGAGGAAGCAGGGGAGGGGGGGGAGGGGCCGCGCGCATCGGTTACATTCATAGTCGTTGGAAGGGATGGTCGGCGGAAACGAAACATTATTTTGAAATGGAGCGCGGCAAATAGGACGCTGCCCTGCGCCGTTCGAGAGCGCACTCTTGGGTGTGGAGACTACACTCGTCTCGTCAATAATGTATACATATATGCCACACTTACTTCGGCTGATTCAGTTCCGATTACAGGGCTCTCCGATGGAAAGTTAGCATTCAACAATAAGCATCCAGCTTGTGCGAGAGGGAGCCAAGGGAAAATGCACTCGAGTAATACACTGTACGAGCGGTCAGACAATACACATAAACGTGAAATACTCACGTAATACGCGTTACAAGCGTAATACCGAGAAGTCTGAACACACAAATCTGGAGTGAATTTCCCCTCAGAGGGAGCATGTGTGTGGGTGTGGCTAGGTGGAAGGGTGATGGGGGCTGTGATGAGCGAGAGCGGTGGGGGGCGGGGTTATGGGTGAAGGCGCGCAGGAAAGTTTGCCTGCCCAGTAGAGCGAGAGCTTCTCAGCGCGGCGAGCCACTTGCCCTGACGCGGCTCCGGGGCCTCCGGGGCTGCTTCCTCCGTGCGGGGGGCGGGGCGGGGAGCTCGGCTGCTCGCCCCTCCCTCTACTCCGGGTCCAGGGGCGGCACGTCGGTGCCTCTCTGTTTCCGGCGCCGCCCCGCGCCGCCGAACCGCTCCGTGGCCGCGGAGAGGAAAAGCCACGTCAGGCGGAAAGCTCTCTGGACTCCGGACGGGGCGACTGGGCTCCGGGTGCGACTCCAGGAGCAGGCTCGCCGGCCGCGGCGACGGCAGGGCCTGAGGCTAGGCGTGCCCCTTTGTCCCGCCGCGGGAGACATCGCCCTGTCCTGCAGTTTTGTCTATAGCATTTTAAATGCTAGCTACTACTTAGCTCCGACCGATAAGTGATTCCAGGCGGGACCCCCTCCCTCACCTCAGCCGACACGTGGTGCAGGGCAGGGCTGCATAAGGCTGCAGCAGCGTGCTGCTCGCCGAGCCCATGTCACTTTTCGGAGGAGAGAGGGCACGGCATGTGTCGCTGACGCTGACGAGGAGGCGAGGGGGAGAGAGATGTCCTCAGCGCGTCTCTCTGTCCTCCTTCATTACGCTCCCGGCTCCAATTACCATCAACCCTCTCTCTCTCTCTCTCTCTCTCTCTCTCTCTCTCTCTCTCTCTCTCTCTCTCTCTCTCTCTCTCTCCCACGCACTCATTGCCTTCCGGCCCGCCCAGGCTGCACCGCGCCGCGCTGCACATGTGTCGCCCGCCCCGCCCCCGCCCCGAACCCTTCCCTGACCTCAACCCCCTTTAACTCAAACCAGAGGGAAGGTAAGGATGCGGTTCTTGATTGGGTTGGCGCCAATCTGGCGCCCGGGCCGTGCCTGAGCGCCGTGTGGCTGCTGAGCCGTGGGCGGCTGGTGGCTGCGTGGGGCGGGGCGGGGCGGAGCGGGGCCGCTAATGCAGAGATGCGAGCGCCGCGCACCGCAGGACAATTAGCACGGCTCGTGCGAGAGCGCGGGGCCCGGCCGTCACCTCGAGAACGCCAAAGCGTGAAATACCACACCGCATCTCGGTAGCCGCACCGCAACCACCTGCTTCTAACCCCCTCAGAACCACCCCTACCCCCTCATACCCTCCCCTACCCCCTCATACCCTCAGCCCGACCCGCCGTTACACTCCGCCACACACCCCTCACAGAGCACGCTCGCGCCCCCGACGCTCACGCTTCACACCTTTTGCACAGCATCAAAGCGTGAGGCTGTGAGGGTGTGAGTAGCGCGCTGGGCCGTGCTGGAGGCGAGGGGGGGGAGGGGGTAGTGCGTGGGCGGCAGCGGGAGAGGAGAGATTATCATCATGCGAGACAAACACACGGGAAGTACTGATGCAATTTTAGATCACAAATATTAATGACTGGAAAAGAAAAATATTCGAAAGGAAGCCAGTCGTCATCGAAGGGCTCTGAACTGGGGAAATCGCCCTCCGGGAAGTATGGGAGACGCCAGCAGTATATTAAGGGTAAACTCCTTTCCAAACAGCTCCCAAAAAATCATGTTCATTAAATTATTACTTTTTTATAGTAGAGCGAAACATATATGTGAGATATCACCAACAGATATGCGCCACATCACTTTGCCATTATTTAGATCCTTTTTCACAGTGTGGTGGTTCGTAACGAGGGATGATGAAGAGATAGAGAGATAGGATTCGGCTGGCGCGGGGTGGGGCGTGGTGGGGTGGGGCGGGGTGGGGTGGGGCGGGGTGGGGTGGGGCGGGGTGGGGTGGGGCGGGGTGGGGTGGGGCGGGGTGGGGTGGGGTGGGGCGCGTGCGAGGGTCGGACAGCCCGCCGAGGCAAGGGGTAGGGTAGGGTGGCGTGCACTGGGGATGGGGCGGGGCCAGGCAGGGCGACGCACACAGAAATTTTTTAATAAGTCATGGAGAGAAATTATCGTCGAAGCGTCCTCCCCCTGTCCCTCTCCTCCTCCTCCTCCCTCGTTCCATCCATCCCCTCCCCTTTCTCCCTCACTCTCACTCTTCGCCTCGGATTTCCTCTCCGTTCCGCGATGACGACTCAAAAAGAGCTGGGCGCCGCGCCGGGTTCATAAAACTGTTTGTGTCCGCACGCGTGCCAGGGCGGGGCGGCACACCCCTTGTGTTATCAATAGACTTATAGTGTCTGCCCGCGGTGTTACCGGTAGGGAGCAGGGCGGGGCGGGGCGGGGCGGGGCGGGGCGGGGCGGGGCGGGGCGGGGCGGGGCGGGGCGGGGCGGGGCGGGGCGCGGCGGGGCGGGGCGGGGCGGGGCGGGGCGGTCTGCGGGATCAAGAATCTCGAAACTGGGATGACAAAGCAAGCTGATCGGCAGTGCCAGATAAATCGTCACAGAAAGCACGAGGATCACAAGAAAAGAAAAAAAAATGCATAGTGCATTAAAAGGATATCGTCAGGTAAAATGTTTTCTCCAAAACTATATGACAAGCTTGTCACCATGAGGGTTCGCGAAATGAGGGAGAGACGCTTTGGGACCAGGGCGGCTGATGGTGACGGGGCCGCCGTTGTCACCAGCGCGGTGGTTCGGGGCGGTGTTCTCGTCTCCTCAAAGATATTGTTCTCGGGAGGTTGTGGACGCTGCGGTGTCGGCCCCACCCTGCCCTGCGCTGCCCTGCCCGGCCCCAGCGCGGCGCGGCGCTCCCCAGGGGACCCGGGACCCGCCCGGCCCGGCGCCATCCTCCTCCTCCTCCTCCTCGTGTTCGCCTTGCTCTGCGGTGCCGTAAGTCCGTCGCGTCGGCCCGGCCGAGCCATTGTCTCCCCCCGAGTGACGGCAGAAACGCCAACTCGGCAACCCATCTGGCCGCAATGAGCACCCAGCACAGACAATCTATGCAAATTGGGGCGCGCGAACAAACATATGAATAATGACCGAGTGCAGCGGGGGAGGAAGGGGAGAGGGAGGGGACCCGAGGACCACCGCAACGCCTCGGTATGGCACGAGGATTTGTTTCCAAATTAATGCGCTGACAGCTAGATTAATCGGGATTACAGGCCGCGGGAAACAATAGCCGGCGCCGTAAATACAAACGCGGAGCGCGGCCAGGCGCAGGCGCGCAGGCAGGCGCCCTGGCTGGCGCGAAAAGTTCCAATGTTTCGGAATGATTTGGGGGCGAACGGGGCGCTGAACGGGGCTGAGCTGTGGCGACCGGAGCGGAGGGGACTGGACGGCACTGGACCCGCACCGCACAGCGCCCAGGCCGGACCCCGTGGCCGGATAACACAATTTCCAGCACCGCGGGGTATAACGTTTCCGTCCACTCTTCTTTTAAAGAATAATTCACAGCCAGCGCGAGGGCGCGCTGTCCGTTCTTAGGCGGGCGGGGAGGGGATGCGAAGAAAGCGGGGGAGACAGTCGTTTGTGGCAGAGTAAGGACGAGAAAGGGGGGGGGGGGGGAGGGCGGGGGGGTAACACCTAAGGGCAAAAGGCCCTTTTCGGAGGGGTTGGCCCTGGAGCAGACAGGGGGAGGGCAGGGCTGGGCAGGGCAGGGCAGGGCATCTCCAGAGAGCGATTTGGCCAGTGCGTTTCTAAACCGTTGTCGCGCCTTGGAGGCCGTCGCCTTGCAGCGCCGCCCCGTCCCCAAGGGCGCCACCCCCGTCATACTAAGCACCCCTTCCCTGCTACAGACTCTCCCCACCCCCGCCGCCCCTGCCCCCGCGCCCGCCCTACGTCCGATTCGAATCACCATTATCTGACCGGTGCGCGTGAAATAAGGTCCCGGCGGGCGAAGCGGGCGGAGCGGGGCGGTTATTTGAGAGATGTCGCGGCGCGGCTGAGAAAGGTCGCGCGAGTTCGATTACAACGGACTGCGCTGGTGCAAGGGAAAAAAGCAAATGTTACATTTAAAACATATATATTGTCCCAGTCGAGGAGCGGACAACTTTCGAATTCTTGTTAACAACGTGTATTTATGTGTGTTTTTCTCTAAAATTTATGTATATTTAACTGGATTTAGACGTATTGCTCTGTGTTTTTCGTGCATTTTGATAAACTCGCGGATGTTTCGGGACTGCCACCCCTCGGCGCCCCTTATGAAAACAGTACCAATGACTATGCGGCCGGGGCGACGCCGGGCCACTGACTTCACAAACTCCGGACTTTCATCGGGTCCGCAACACACCAGGTGGCGCCCGCGCCCCGCCCGACCTGCTGGTCCCGCTCGTCCTTGCTGTCCCTGCTGCTGGCCACTCGGTTTCACTCATGACTGGGTTCGGTTCGCCGCTCCGCGGCGTTTGAAGTTTTTACGCCGATGCAGATGAGCTTGTCGCCAAATTTACTGCCACAGGATGAGGAAGGGAGCAGGGCCTTGAGAGGGGTGAACGGGGTGGGGCGTTGAAGGGGCAGTCCAGGCTGTAAATACCTGGCGACAGGGTACAAGGGCCGGACGGGACTGGCCGGCGCAGAGACGAAGACGCCATAATTAAAACGTATAACGCTCTCTCTCTCTCTCTCGCGCTCTCTCTGCTGCCCGACCCGAACTGTATCGGCTGCTGCCGGCCGTTACGAGACCAGCAGCGACAACAACAATATCAACAGCAACAGCAGCAGCAGCAGCAGCAGCAGCAGCAACAACAACAACAACAACAACAACAACAACAACAACAGCAAAAATAAAATAATAATAATAATAATAATCACAATAATATTATGAAAAGGCCCCCGTCGCGATGAGTTGTAACATTTCGGGGAGACGCAAAACTGCGACAGTTTATACATTATATGAATATATCGGGTCAGCCGACTCGACTCAACCTCCTCGCATTACACGGGGAGCGGGGGAGAGAGGTCGACTCGTCCTTCGATTGGACGGCACCGCATAAACAACCGGAATACAATAATACACGGCTTCCTCGGAAATGATAAAATACGCAGATAAATAAATGTGTTGTTGAAAGAATGCGTGTTCGCCGGTGACTCCGGAGGGGGTCTCCTCTCCTCGGGGCGGGGCAGGGCAGGGCGGCGGGGGGCGTCATTGTATGGGGCGGTAGGAGGCGCATCTACCGGATTCGGAAAGGCGAGGCGGCGCGGGCCGGGCCTACCGGCCGGCGGTCTTCTGCTGGAACAGCTTGGAGCCGCTGCCCCAACCCACCCCACCCCGTCCGCCTGCCCGGCCAGGCCCGCCAGGGTCCTCAATGGAGCCTCACGCCAACCCATAAACGGGCTTCCGACATTTTATATCAATCAGAACACACCCCGCAATATATAGTTTTAGAATTGCATGGTAAACTGTGCCAACAATTTTTTATTATTTTTTTTAGCAGCCCGTTGCTTACCTGTAACAAGAGCGACCCCAACTAGTTTGCCAACCGCTGCGGCTCCACCTGGCGCGGCTAGGGCTAGACAAGAGACAGGCTTGCCGCAGCTGCTGAACTGCAACAGTGAAGCCGAGCGAGTACAACAGTGATCCGGTTAGCCCAGGCCGCACCGCGCACCGCCCCGCCGGCGAGGAGGACAAAAGGAAAGGGTTTGAGCTCAAGTGCCGCGCGGGGCGGGGCGGGGCGGGGAGGCCCACAGGCTGAGAGAGGCAGCGCGTGAAGAGCCGCGGGTCAGGGTCGGGCCTGGCTGTTCGGCCGGGTTGGGCCGGAGCCTGGCCGGGTCGGGCAAGGGGTCGGGTCGGGTCAGGTTGGCTGCTTGCCGCCCCGCCGCTCGCATATTGTAATCATGAATGATTATGATGCATATTGGCCGCGCACTTGCAGTAAAGTACGCATGTGCGCACGCACAAGGCATATAGCGTGTGTGCGTGTGAGTGAGTGAGAGAGAGAGAGGGGGGGGGGCACGGGGAGGAGAGAGAGAGAGAGAGAGAGAGAGAGAGAGAGAGAGACCGACGAGTCTTTGCGTGTGTGAGCGCTGAAACGCGTTTGCATTGAGATATAACAAAGTGAAGGGTGGCGGTGCGTCCTCCCCAAGGACGCCTGTGCTCCGCTGCTCCGCTGAGCCCGGCGCGCTGCACAGGGGAGGTGGTGGCAGCACTGCGTGCCGGCGGGCCGTCAGTCACAGCGGCCACGCTCACGCTGCGCTGCGGGCGCACGCTCCCAGCGGCACGCTCACGCTCACGCCTGCGGAGCGGCGCGGGGCACGGCCCAGGTCAGGTGCAACGCTCAATTTTGGTGTACAAATTTATGTGATATGTAGAGTGAATTTTTAAAATATTTTATAGTGAATTTTACGATTTTTTTGGTGAATATTTGCAAAAATTCTGGGAACTATTGCGAATTTTTCTGCGATTTTTTCTGATTTGGCCGAAGTTTGCCGCATTTTTCTGAATTTTAGTGAAATACGAGGCAGGTGATGCGTTGTGATTGCTTTTACTTGAACCTGACCCAGATGGCATTTTAACAGGCACAACTTCTGAGTTAGACGGGAAAAGCTGAAAAATACCCGTAATTTATCCGGAAAACAAGGTCCAGCTATCAAACGATGCCGGTTAAAATTGATCCCAATTGAGATACTTTAAGGTACCAGGTGCTCGGTTGTGATCGCTTTTACTTAAACCTCGGCCTTAATAAATTTTAATCAGCCCAACTTTTGAGTAAATGGAAAAAAAACAACCTAAGAAACATTTTGTTGGCCAAAATTATGCACGTGAGTTAGTCGCGCGCGTCGCGTCCCGTCCGTCGCGTCGGCTGAGCTTTTTCGTTTGCACGTCTGGACCGATCACACCGCGTCCCCTCCGGCCAGCCAGCCCTGCGCAGCGGGACCCGCTGGAGAGGAGAGGGGACGGTGAGCAATACCGACCGATATGAGCCGACGCGTATCATAATATAATTCCACCTGGAGAGAGAGAGAGTGAGAGAGGAAGAAAGAAAGAGAGAGGGGGGAGGGGGGAAATCAGGGGAATGGATTTTTTGACGCGGGGAACGACGCGGGACGCGGCGCGGATACACTGTCAGATACAGTTACGCGCGTACCAAACAAAAAATTAAAAAGTTGAAATCTCCCCTCTCTGTCGTGCCTGTCTGCCTGGCCTGGCTGTCCCGTGAATGAGATGTTGCTCTGTGGCTGCTTAGCCATGCGCGGTGCGGTGCGGCGCGGTGCGGGCCGAGCCATAAGGCGCGTGCTGGCGGCCCGGGTAGGGCTGCGTCCGAGAGAGCAGCCAGGCGCGGGACTCATCGCTTTATTCCTGGTTTCAGCAGGACGAAATGCGGCAGCGACCGCGTCCGAATTTTTTTTTTTTTTTTTTTTTTTTTTTTTTTAACAACTAACGAAAGGACGTCGCGCACCGGCGGGCACGACCCGGAGCGGAATCAAAAGCGGAACTGAAAACCGAGCCGAGCTTTATAGGGGACGCCAGGAGGACTCACCATGAAGGGGGCGTGAAGTGGGTCCAACAGCACGGGAGCCGCGCCGACCCGACCCGACCCGACCTGCGGCAAACCAACAAAGGGCGAATTTCGAAACGTGTAAAAGAAAACATGTACTTTCCATCCTTCTCTGCTCCACGCTCCGCCTCGCTGTCATGTATCACACAATTGGGCAATTCTTTTTTTTTCTCTGCGGGGCTTTGATTGACAAATAAATGTAATTCAAAGAAGCCAACAAATTTCACGTTTATTTGCACGCCACTTTAAAAAAACAATTAGCGCGAAACGCGTGAAATTTAAAACGTTAAAGAACCGATTTAGACTTCCGTCCTTTTGGCTTTTGGCGTATTATTTTTACAGCAGCAAGAAACGTCAGTTTAGATTGGACTTCCCTCCTGCGTCCAAACGTCCAAGACGACAGCCTGCCGGAAGCGAGCGGCGCCGCGGCCTGCGCTGGGCTGGGACCGCTGGGACATGACCCGGCGGAGCGGGCCCGGTCCGGTGCGGAGGGGAGGGCGGCTGCTGAGGTGAGGTAGAGCCCATGCGAAACTCAAACCAGGTGGGGCAGGTCGCCGTATCAGCTGATCTGGATGGGGCTGGGCAGTTGCGAGAGAGCGCAAGAGTCAGAGAGAGAGAGAGAGGGGGGGGGGGGGAGGGGGAGAAGAGAACAGGACATAACCTCTGCTTCCTACGGCTTCCTCCCTTAACTCGCACCTTTCTCTACGTTCAAAATTGATAACGAGATGGGTGGCGTGGAGAGAACCTACCACCCACCTACACGAATCAGTGTACGACTTGGTGTACGAGTAAGTGTGCGCGGCGCCGAGAGGCTACCTGAACACTAATCGGAGAGAGAGGGGGTCGCCGCGGTGTAGCGGCCTGCTGGGGGGTTTGTAGAGGAGCCGTCCTGCCCCGCCACGCCCCAAAGGTGCGAAGGGATCCTTTATTTACACCGCAGTGAGCATATTAATGGCCCCTGCCGGCCCCGCCCCGGAGCCGCTCCGCTCTGCCCCTATTTACCTGTTCATAATATGATCCTCACGCCGCGGCCCTGCCCGGCCCGACCCGGCCCGGCCGGCCTTCGCAAATGTATACACTTTCATCTTATACCCACCCTGCGCCTTTACCTTTCATTTTCATCGCCCCCTTCTCCTCCTACTGTGCACCTCCCCCCCCCCTCCCTCCTGCCCATATCACCGGTCCGCTCCCGCTCGCTCGCAGGCTCTGTCTGTGTGAGTGTGTGTGTGTGTCCGCCCGTTTTATTGCCGGAGCCGAATCATAACTTGCGATGACATACGGCATGTTTTGGCCAGGGCTGTCTGTTAAGGTACAGTCCTCATCAAAACAGTAATTAATGTGGACACCCGGGTGCGAGCGCCGCTCACTCACTCACACGCACACTCACTCACACACACACACACACACACACACACACACACTCACTCAGGTCAAGCAGAGCGGCTCGGCTCGAAATAATCGCGGGCGGATCAGGACTTAATCAGACATGATTGGGTAACGTGATTAACGCCGCTGCGAACAGACGAGATATTATTGAACTGAGCGAGGCGCATTGGTGATCGGTGGGTGCTATCTAGCCTGGCCGCCCTAATGCGTACATGTAGATGTGTGTGTGTGGGTGCGTGCTGCTGGTGTAATGTCATCACGGCAGAGCAGAGCCCTGAGTAAGCTCCGCCATGGCCCATGGCCCATCCCTCCGTGCCACCTGCAACACATGCCCGGCCCCGCACCTCGCCCCGCACGGCCCGGCGGAATAAGCATGATTCACAGATGAACGGCGGGACAAGAACAAGGGGTCCGCAACTAGGTTTGAGCGCGTACACCGGCCGCCCGGAAAACTGGGAAGACCGGGAGGACCACCACGAAGACCAAAGAAAACCGAAGAAAACCGTTAAAATCGTAGGCCACAAATGGTAAGGGAAAACCGAAAAATATTAGGGAAGACCGGAAAACTTGAGGGAAAACCGAGAAATTTTAAGGAAGCCTGGAAAATGTTAAGGAAGACCAATGAAGATGAGGGAAAACCATAGAAAACGTCAGGAAGCCTTCAGAAGATTCTAGAAAATCAGTTATTGGGAAAACCAGGAAAAAGTTGGGAAGACCGGGAAAACCAAAAGGAAAACCTAGGAAAACCAGGAAGCCCACAGCATATGTACACCGGCAGACCGTACTTGGGGACCCCTCGGACAAGAAGCGATGGAGCATAGCGAGGAGTGGTCACTTTAAAATTATGAACATTTTTTATTGGTCTCTACGATTTTTATTTTTTGCACATGCTGTACCTGTGCAATTTTTAAATTCAAAATTATGAAGAGATTGCTTGATTTTGTACACATTTGTGAAAAGAAATTGTTCATAATTGCAAATTTTAACAAAAAAAATGCACAAGGTAGCATGTGCAAAATCACAGTGAATAATAAAAAAAATGTTCATAAGAATTCAGAGTGTGAAGAAGGTGGCCACCAGTAACGCATCAGACTTGCGACACTGTGCGCACCGCACTCGTGTTCACCGTCGCCGCGAGGGGGTGCCGCGCCGTGTGAGCGAGCCGCGCGCCGCGCGACAGTTTTATCCTTACTTCCCGCGCGGCGACCACCATCAATGAGCGTACAGCGACGTTACTCGGCGACGCATGATGCAGGTTCATTAATTACCCGCACCGACCCCCGTCACGTGACCGATTATTATTTTCCACGCGGGTTCGCGCTCTTCCTCTCCCCCTTTCCCCTTCTTGGCAGTGTATTTACAAATACAGCGCGGCGCGCACATACTGCTGCTGCATTGTGGCGCAATATTTACACAACATTTAACCCCCCCCTCGCTACGTCGGCAGAGGGAGGGTGACTTTTTGAAAATGCCATCGGAAGGCGAGGGACACTGTACATTTTATTGAGGTAAGTCAACGGCTCGGCAGAGAGGAGAGGTGAGGTTGGGCGAGGTGCCCCGGTCCGGGGTGGGGTGGGGTGGGGCGGGGCGGGGCGGGGTGGGGTGAGGCGCGGCCGCCACTTCTGTTGCATTTTTGGTTGGGTTGGAACTGCGAGCGCTGTATGATTAATAGCCTTTGTTCAACGGCTCGTGAAACCATGGTGGGCCAGTTGTGTGTCGCTGGAGTGAGTACGGAAGAGAGGAGAGGAGAGTCGCTTCCTTTTCATCGGCGAGAGCAGCAGCGCTCTGCGCGGCGCACTACTGGACGGGGGCCGCCTGCAAGCTTTTCAATTTAATTTTTCTCGTGTGTTGTTTATTTTTTGTGTTTTATATTTATTCTTTACAAACCCGTGCCGCGACCGACGGAGAGTGGGGAGGGAGAGAGAATGGGAGACAGAGAGCGAAAGAGAGAGAGAGACGCCACGCCTTTTGTTCGTCTTCCGGCAGATATTGTCATAATGTTTGCCCCGATCCTTCTTTGCGCATATCAGACCGTCGCGTGCATGCGCGCACGCGCGATAGTATTATGCCTGCAGCACAGCAGATGACAATATTCGGGAGACAGCGTTGCAATGTTTTCAATGCACTGATTAAAAAGTCTGGACCCTAAAAAACGTATTGCTGCGCATAGTGTTCTAAGTTTTTCTTGACATTTTTGATAAGCGCTAAGCTTTTCGCGAGTCTTCACGAGTACTTTCACAGCAAAAATATTATCCACAACAATGAAGTAACATGCAGACCAGAGAACATGTTACGTATGTATATTAATTTTAGCTTCACCTCACGTTCCACAATTTCATTATTTATTAATTAAATCATTATTACGCGTTAACCAGGCCGTCCTCTGAAAATCGTGAAGTCAGTCACGATGCTTGTTCCTATATTTCCGATAAGGGCAAGAATTTTAGATAGGGGAACTTTTTTACTCTATTTGAGAAAGAATTTTGTCTACTCGACCGAATAACGTGAGGATTCTTGCTCAAGTAAAGTGAGGCTAAAAAGAAAACCTTACTCAAGAAGAGCGAGGCTGCTAGAATATCTCGCTCAAAGAGAGTGATGTTTAAAATTTCCACTCCAACTATAAGGGAGGAAAAGTGTCCCTCTCCCATTTCGGGTGAGAATCTGAGTTCGAGGGTTTGCAGTGTGCGAGTTGGAGTGAGGACGCGAGAGACTACCTCCCCGCGCGGGCTGCTCTGCATGGCGTAATGCCGCAGGATGCACACACAGGCGCAGCCCCGCCCGCTGATAGCGCTCGTAGCGCTCGTAGCGCTCGGAAGCTGGAACCTGCAGGCTGATTCCGAACAGCGTTTAGAAGTGACTTCTCTCTTGCTCCTCATGGACGTACCCCATGAGAGCGACAAGGACAGAGAGACGAAAACCACCGTGCAGAATCACCCTACTGGACCGAACGACGCGCATCTCCGCGCGCGCGGAGCAAATCGCGGCACGCGGTCACACAGACCGCGGGCGAGGCCGAGGCCGCCGGGGCCGGGGACGCGGAATCATCCCTCGAACCAGGCCAGTTCTAGCCGCCAGCAGCGCGCCAGCTCAGCTCCTGGTTTTGACGGACAGTGCCAACTCGTTTGCATAATGAGTCGTGGTGCTATATGGCTCATGGGAGACGGCTATGCCGCCGCTGCCCTCGCCTCGCGTTGCGTCGCCGCCAGCAGCGCTGCTATGCAAACAAGTCGATTAGCCACGGTCAGCGCGGATGGCTCCCAACCCGTCCGCTCGTCCCAACGTCATGCCAAAATCGTCAGATTATTTTTTTTTTTCCCCGTTTTCATTTTAAAACCGAAAAACCCCGCATCCTTATCCTTAGAAATGATGGCATTTTTCCAAACATTACAAAAAAGCCAGATAGAACAAAAACAAAGCGTTACGCGTTTTACACGAGTTTAGTCACCCGGGTCCGCTGAGGAGTGACGATTAGCCGCAGCGGTTGGGCGATCCAGCACCGGTTTTCGTTGTATTTGTTGAAAGAAATCAAACAAGACGGCCAAGAGAAGCGCGGGCCGAGCCGGGCCGGCAGGACGGTTGTCAAAGGACGCGCAGGAGGGCGGGTGAGGAAAGACGGGAGACCAAACCAACCGGTATTCGAACCAGCGACACTACAGTCTGCAAACATTTCGCCAGAGATTGTCCTCCACTCACACCTTTATTTGCATTGGGGGCGCTGCTGCAAAGGGGCTGACCCCCGCTGGACCGCGATGAGGGTGATATGCAGATCACTTACTCGCTCCATGCTTTGCAGTTGCCGATCTCAGCTCCGCCCCCCTCCCCTCCCCCTCAAACAGAGGCAGGTGCACCCCATTACGCCTTGAGCAATGCTAAACTGGTCAGCCCGGCCCGGGCCCGACCACCCGCCCGCCGGCCGCGCCGTGTCGCACCGCGCCCCGCCCCACCCCGCACTTCGCCAGCGTGCGCGATATCACCGCATCATGTGACTTAAATATGAATTTAATGAAACAAGACCCCGGCGAGCTGAGCGGCCTGCCCCGGCGGCCGGCCTCGCCCTCCCCTTCACTGACCGTCCGTGCGGCGCGGTACCGCGGACCGTATCGGCGCTGACTTTAACCATGCTTTAACGCCAGCGCTGAGAAAATCGGGCAGATTTGAAAATTAATAAAAACGCAAACCTCCTGACACTGCTACATTTATACGAAATTTTACAAACTTTCTGCAACGAAAGATTTTTCAACTAAATGAACGAATCATTCGTAATTTTCTTAAATTGTTCGTACGAATGATCCGTATAATTGCAGGTTTCACGGTAGTGTTCTTGATTTAACTTGACACCACTCATTACAATTCAATCGTTCTTGGATTAAGGTTCCCCCTTCTTTTTTTAGTTTTCCTTTTTTTAAATTAGCAGTGCCTATTTTTATTTTTCAAGAGTAGTTTATCTCCTGAGAAATTGCACTGCATAAACCCACCTGGGAGCATTTAAGAAATTACGACATTCTTTTCCTCCCCGTAGCGCGCGCGCCTTCTTTTCCTTCCCACGCCCCACGAGTCACCCCCGCCCGGCCCGGCCCGGCGCCGCTCCGCTTTTCGCCGCTCTGCGACTCGCAGATTACCGACTTGGTCTGTCTCAAGAGATTCTCCAACTCCACTCCCACGCCCCCACGGATCCCGCTGTACATTATTGACGCGCGCTCCTCCCTGCGCAGCCCCGCGCCCGCCCGGCCGCCGCAAAGCAGGATCGAGCCACGCAAGTTGACTCGGGAAACAAGGGCGTAAGTAAGTTGGGGCGTAAGCCTATCTCTGTGCCCGGCCGCGCGGGCCGGCCCAGGGCCCCGCCCGCCTCGCGCCAGCCGACTGATTCAGAAGATCGCTCTCTTCCCCCCGTCCTTGTCGCACTCATGGTGGTGCCCCATGTTGGGGGAGGCATGGCCTCATGAGTGCGATAAGGACGGGGGTACGAGAGCGATCTTCTGAATCAGTCGACTGGCTGTACCCGACTGTCTTCCGTCTCTCTCACTCTCATGCGTGTCAAGTGAGAGGGAGAGAGACGGAAGACAGTCGGGTACAGCCAGAATCCGACCGATTGGAAACACTAGGGGAGGGGGAGGGGAGGAGGAGGGGAGGAGGAGGGGAGGAGGAGGGGAGGAGGAGAGGATGAGGAGAGGAGGGGAAAAGGAGGGGAAGAGAAGGAGAGGAGGAGGAAGAGAGGCACGCAGCTTCCTGCAGGAGCGCGCAACGGTCTGGTCACGTGCGAGTAACGCATGGAATGGCCTCGTGATGGCTCTAAAGTAAGTATGTGGCTGCTGCGCAGTCTGTCAAAGAAAAAGAGCTGAGCGTTTTGGAGCACACCACTTTGTCGCAGAGGATGTGCTGCGTAAAATTAATTAAGACTGGCTCGCACCAGTTTCAGTGAGATTATGTTTCGCCAGATGAAAAAAAGTTTGCCTTCTTTTTTGGTGGTCTCAAAATGAGAGGAGTGTGCTGCACACAGCTCTCAGGTCTTCTCCAAGTCTATTAAAAACAAAGGAAATAGCTATGTTCCCGATGAACTTGAATTGTAATAAATGTCATACGTTTAAGTTATTTCAAGAAAGGAAATATAAATGCCAACAACAGGATAAGACATTACTAAGTAGAGAACTTCCTCGTGAAATCTGTGTTACAACGTAACATGAAGCGTATGCAATTTGGAAGAGCAATATGAATATATCTGATAAACTTTTCAAATAAGAATATCAACCACCAACAAGTACTCGTATGCAAACGCTCAGCTCACAGGAGCATTCACTCCAACACTGGTGTTGACATCTACTCACCTGTTGGTTTGTCATTGTCCTCGTCCCTAGGCTGGGGCTGGGGCCAGGCTGCAGGTAGTCGGCGTCCTTCACTTCGTGCAGTCACAATGTTGGCACTAATATCTCACACCAAACTTAAACACTACGACTCACTTGCTTTGCTACGATATTTCAAACAACAATATTACAACCGAAAATAAAACACGACGAAACGCGATACGCTCGGCTCGGCACGACACTTCAAGCGAGGTTATGTCCGCCCCGCCCGCGAGAGAGATCTAGATCTTAGGCGCCTCACTCTTACCACAAGTCGTTACACGCGGTTCCGCGACGGAACTGAAATATAATAACGACGCGCGAATGACTCGAGGACAGCAGCGACATGATTTCGAACATTTCATACGCACTTCACCAGAGAAACATTGCGAGCCCTGGCTCAAGATGCGCTTCAGGAGGCACGATTTGAAATGGCTCCAGGCGCGCCAACCCTTGCACAGCGTTGCCAGATCCAGAACCGGGCGATCAGCCCAAATTGAAATTTCAATCCGCCAAACTGATACCTTTGGGCTATTTTGGGGCGGATTTGGGTGGATTTGTCGTGCTTTTTGCCTGTGTTTTCCGAATTTAACAATTGTCGGTTTTCCGCTTCATCTGGCAAGCCTGCCCTTGCATGGTCATTCCCTCTCCCTACCTATATCGATATCGGTAGGTCCCGCGGAAACCTCACGACACTGTGAAAAATATACTCGTAAATTTACGACATTTTTTTTTGTAATTTTGATTTACGTAAATTTGATTGTCGTAAATTTAGCCCATTCTTGCTCGTCGGTCAGTCGGTCAGTTCCAAGTCGATATGGAGTGCTTGTAAATTTACAATCTCAAATCGTAATTTTACGACTTTAATCATGGAAAATTTTCCCGTAACCCTTACGAGTATATTTCACAGTGGAGTTTCTAAAGTATGGAGTATGGAGGCAGGAAAACCGCCCAAAAGGAGGTTCGGGTAGGGTAGAGAGGGGCGGACAGCCGAGCGATTCCGAAGATCGCTTTCATACCTCTGTCCTCGTCGCACTCACGGAGCACTACCATGGCCAGCATAGGGCACCGCTGTTGGTGCAACAAGGACGGAGGGATGAGAGCGATCTTCTGAATCAGTCGGCAGGGGATCCGCGGGGGCGGGGGTCCCGAGGGAGCGCTGCGCCGGGGCCGGGCTGCCCTGGGCTGCGCTGGGGAGCGATCCCCGCCAGTCACGTTACGCCCCGCCCCGCCCTCCAGCTTATTTCGGCGTCTCACCTTCGCGCCCCGCCACGCCCCGCCCTGCCGCTCCACACACTCTGCCGCCTCGCCACTTCTATATCAAGCGATTCGAATCTGGCGCGATTCGCCACGACGCCCGGACGGTTATTGGGATACGCTCGAGTCGTCGCGCGTCGGCGGCCCCTTGTACGGAGTGTCATCGAAACCAATCGATACCGCATCGATACATATGAGTGATCGAGGCGAGCCGAGGCGTTTTATTGTGATTACCTCCAGTTGGAAGGGCGCGCGGCGGGTCTAATAGGGTCAGCTCCGGGGCCTGGGGCATAGGCTGACCCGGGCCGGCGGGGTGTCGTTACGTGTGAGAAGAATCTGAGAGAGAAAGAGAGAGACGCGGCACGAGGCAAGGGGCGGAGGAGGAGGGGGCCGCGCCGCGAGGACGTTTTCCTCTCCCAAACCCTCATGAACCTCCAGTAGCAGCCAGCCCGGCCCGGACCCGGACCCGGCGGGGAGCAGAGCAGCCGGAGCCGGGGGCGAAGCGCGCAGGGAACTGCACAGTGCACACGCCTCCAGGCGACGAATAAGGCGATAATTTATGCGCGCCTTCTGCCCTACAGCCTCGGGAGCACGCGCAAGTGTGAGTGTCTGTGAGAGAGACAGAGAGACAGAGAGAGAGAGAGAGAGAGAGAGAGAGAGAGAGAGACGGGGTGGTATTGGTGCCCCAGCCCAGATGCGGTTCGAGAAGGGGTTGGGGTTGACAGAGAGCACGCCGGGGTGGGGTGAGGTGGAGCGTAGAAGACACTCGGGACCAGGCCGAGGCCGATAGGAGGCCCAGGACCTGAGACCTACCCGCGGCGCGTATCGCATCTGACCCGGGGAGAGGAAATGTGTCGAGGAGCCGACGATCATGCGGGAGGGGGAGGCAGGGGCGGTGAGAGGGAGAGAGAGAGATGAGGGGGGGGGGAGGGGCCTTGGAGACGTCGCTGAAGCCCCGGCCCACTGAGCGGCGCGGAACGGGACGGGACAGGACAGGCGATTCCTTGCAGACCGAGGAGGAGAGCAGAGACCGCTGACGCTGCTGGGCTGGGCTCGGGCCTATGTCTGTGTCCCACAGCCACGCTGTATCGGACGGGCTAGGGGCTGCCTGCCTGCGGGGTTCTAGCAGGGCAGAAGGTCACCCCCGCACAGTCGCGACGGCCACGGCGCGGCGCCCGCAGAACGCCCGGGCGAGGCCGAGGCCGAGCGCCCGCGGCCCGAGGCAAGGCCAGGCCAGGCCACCTCATTGATAAGTCATTTTCTCCTCCCCGTAACCCTTTCTTCAGCCCGCCCCGCCCCGCCCCGCCCCGCCCCGTCCCACCAGGCCTGCGTGCGACGTCGCCACGCCCCTTTGGCAAAGCCACGTATCTCCACGACGAGGTCGGCTGAGCTGCGTGTCGCGTCCCCGCGCGGCCTGATTGTGCGCCCCGCCCCGCCCCGCCCCGCCCCGCCCCGCCCCGGCCCGTGCCATGTGCTCGGGATTGATTCCCCGTAAGGGTCGGGCGGGGCAGAGCGAGCCAGAGACACCCGAGATTACCATCTCCTGCATTATTTTCATGAATGACCCTGCCGCCCTGTAACCGTCGGGAAACCAAAGTACCGGCTATATTGGCTCACAGATCCCTCGGGAGGGTCCCATCTCTACAGCACCAGTACCCGCGAGTATGGGTGAGGGTGCGCCCTGTCACCAACCACTCAGCGCCCAACAGCCTACCAGCCCTTGGGGAAAAAAACAGAAATATGGGTAAAATGTCAAAATTTATCCAAAAATGAAAAATAATTACCTACAAGAAAAATATTTTAAGTCAAAAAATTCACAGTACACACTTAGCACGAGTGATCCCCCCTTGGCCCCACCTCGTGTTGGGTTGGGCCTGCCTACTCAAGCTCCGATTTCGAAGCACATCGGTTGTCCGACCTTTTTTTGTCAGAACTCGGGACTTTTGCGCCCGCCACCGTCACACGTTTCTTTTTGTCCGACCTCATTTTTTCCGACCTGGCAGTCGGGGTGTCATAGTTTTTTGTCCGACCTCGTTTTCTGCGTCCCCAACGAACCGTTAGAGTCGCCCGATATCCTCTGCGATGCAGCTCGATTGTCCGACCTGATAATTATTCCCGAATCTGAAGAAGTGCCTGGATTTTTTCCGACCTTGTTTACACGGGTAAAATGGAGAAGGAATGTGTATCATGGTCGGAGCATTCACCGAAAAAATTGTACAACACCTCAAATTCAATTTTTTTTTAAAAAGATATTTTTTAAAAAAATGAAAAATTGGTAGGCCCCTACCTAACTCGCAACCTGCGAGCCCCGCCTGCTTAACTTCGGAGTTCTGATGGAATCCGGTGTGTTCCAGGCGACCGCCACCCCGCGGGCACGAGAAGTCCTCTCCGCTTCGGGGAGAGTCCCCGCTTAAGGCTGGCGGCCTGTCAGGCCCGCCGTACTACCCTATTTAAACAGCGCCTTGAAGCCGTAGGTAGCATTTCAGACCAACGACTGGGCACCACCGGACCGCATGACCGGTCAGTGGGAGGTAGAGGCAAGGCAGGACGATAGAGGGGGAGAAAAGCAGAAAGAGAAGTTTTTGCGGAAGAGTAAGCGTACGGTTGGTTAGACCTGTACTGACCCGCTCCCGCACAGGTCATGGAAAAGCTGTTTACTAAGGAGCCAGATTCATAGGCCTTACTTCCCCACGAGGGACCACCCCCCGTGGCATGGGACGGAACTTCCTGACAACTCGCTTTCGCTGCCAGTGAAGAACCTACCTGGGAATTGAACCCAGGCCCCAAGTGCCGAGTCTCATGACACCCCGCGGCTTTCGTGGTACTAAGACCACTAGACCGTCGGCGATTCCACGAGGAAGCTTCGTTGAAATGGGGGGTTTGAATTCCACTCCAGGCTGCTGTCCTCGGAAAAATTTATATTTAGCAAGATTCGAACCTGGGTTCCGCGGCTCGCGGGACAACACTGAGTCGGCACGGCTACGACGCCACGGTACACGACGTCTGCCCACTAGGGGTGACGCTGCTAAGAGCCGTAGTCGCCGACGAACCTGTACCGGTGGCGTCATCAGTACGGCTGCTCTCCTTTATACAGCAGCCCTGCCGCGTGGCGACATTGGTATGCACATTGCACATCGGCACCGTTAATAATACTGGGTGGGCAGAGGTTCAAATACCGACCACATTTTATTTTATTTTTTCCCCCTTTTTCTTTAAGAAGCTTTGTATCTTTGCCGATCTTTGCAGTTGCCCGAAGGGACGCCCATCTGCGCGGAACAATGACACCTCCTTCCCGCGCGCGGCGCCATGCAACCGGCGCCCCTACCTTTCCTCCCAACCCCGCAGGCGCGCGGCGCGGCGCTGCTGGCGTCGTTTACATCGATTGCGTTCACACACAAATTGTCGCACAAAGCGCATCCCATAGCAATCTCTCTTGCGGTATCATCTGCTTTCAATACCAATCTTGATTGATATTTTTTTATTCACTGTACTCGCGTCCCTTCGGGCAACTGCAAAGATACAAAGCTTAAAGAAAAAGGGGGAAAAAATAAAATAAAATGTGGTCGGTATTTGAACCTCTGCCCACCCAGTATTATTAACGGTGCCGATGTGCAATGTGCATACCAATGTCGCCACGCGGCAGGGCTGCTGTATAAAGGAGAGCAGCCGTACTGATGACGCCACCGGTACAGGTTCGTCGGCGACTACGGCTCTTAGCAGCGTCACCCCTAGTGGGCAGACGTCGTGTACCGTGGCGTCGTAGCCGTGCCGACTCAGTGTTGTCCCGCGAGCCGCGGAACCCAGGTTCGAATCTTGCTAAATATAAATTTTTCCGAGGACAGCAGCCTGGAGTGGAATTCAAACCCCCCATTTCAACGAAGCTTCCTCGTGGAATCGCCGACGGTCTAGTGGTCTTAGTACCACGAAAGCCGCGGGGTGTCATGAGACTCGGCACTTGGGGCCTGGGTTCAATTCCCAGGTAGGTTCTTCACTGGCAGCGAAAGCGAGTTGTCAGGAAGTTCCGTCCCATGCCACGGGGGGTGGTCCCTCGTGGGGAAGTAAGGCCTATGAATCTGGCTCCTTAGTAAACAGCTTTTCCATGACCTGTGCGGGAGCGGGTCAGTACAGGTCTAACCAACCGTACGCTTACTCTTCCGCAAAAACTTCTCTTTCTGCTTTTCTCCCCCTCTATCGTCCTGCCTTGCCTCTACCTCCCACTGACCGGTCATGCGGTCCGGTGGTGCCCAGTCGTTGGTCTGAAATGCTACCTACGGCTTCAAGGCGCTGTTTAAATAGGGTAGTACGGCGGGCCTGACAGGCCGCCAGCCTTAAGCGGGGACTCTCCCCGAAGCGGAGAGGACTTCTCGTGCCCGCGGGGTGGCGGTCGCCTGGAACACACCGGATCCCATCAGAACTCCGAAGTTAAGCAGGCGGGGCTCGCAGGTTGCGAGTTAGGTAGGGGCCTACCAATTTTTCATTTTTTTAAAAAATATCTTTTTAAAAAAAAATTGAATTTGAGGTGTTGTACAATTTTTTCGGTGAATGCTCCGACCATGATACACATTCCTTCTCCATTTTACCCGTGTAAACAAGGTCGGAAAAAATCCAGGCACTTCTTCAGATTCGGGAATAATTATCAGGTCGGACAATCGAGCTGCATCGCAGAGGATATCAGGCGACTCTAACGGTTCGTTGGGGACGGAGAAAACGAGGTCGGACAAAAAAAAAAAGAAAAAAAAATACTATGACACCCCGACTGCCAGGTCGGAAAAAATGAGGTCGGACAAAAAGAAACGTGTGACGGTCGCGGCCGCAAAAATCACGAGGTCTGACAAAAAAAAGGTCGGACAACCGATGTAGACTCTCGGATTTAGTTGACTTGAAACAACAAATACGAGTTGTTACCAACTCTGCGCCTTGCGGTGCTGATAACGCTGGACGGCAACGCGTCGAATACCAAGTCTGCGCCTTGCGGTGCTGATAACGCTGGACGGCAACGCGTCGAAGAGGGCGTCAGAGTTATCTCCCCGCCGGCGCTCCTCATCGAGGTGAACTATTACCTGCTGGGCGCCGGACATCTGTCCATCCATCCCAGTCTAGGTGAGGTGGGCCGCGCTGTGAGTGGCGGGGCGGGGCGGGGCGGGGCGAGGCGACCGGTGTGGCCCACGGCCTCGCCCGGCCCCGGCCCGCCCGGGACTCACACTCAACAGTAATCGTCAGAGGTCATCAATAAGAAGAGAGGTGTTGGGCGGGGCGGGGTGGGGCGGGCCGTGGGGAGGGGCATATCGCCTGCTACGCACTACGTCAGGACGTTGCCGGGCCGGCCGGAGGGATGCCTATGAGGCATAGAACAATGGACGACATCCAACAAAGTCATGTGAGATTTACAAACGTGTGATTACGTCTGTGACATGCGATAGTTCGTGATCGAACTATTCCCGAAATCGTTCGTAACTACACTGCAAACTGAAGTGTTTACGAAGTGTTCACGAAAGTACACACTTGTAGGTTCCAAGCAGCACTGGGTGTGCTTTGAACAAATGACTCAACTGACAACGTTGTTTCTTGTCAGACCCCTATGTAGGCTCGTTTGACGCGGAATTTTGCGCTGAGTAAGATACTGAAATAGACCTTCTGAGCCTACCAGTATGCACAATTAGAAACGTTGTAATTCTGGATAAATTTAAATATTTGAAAACACTTAAATCTCAATTTTATTACTCTCAATCCGAATGTGTAATCCGTTTGTATATTTGATTCAGAATCTACACGCCATTTAGATTTAAAATAACTGGGGATGGGGTCGGCTCAGGTCTATCCTCATGGCAGTTCCTAGAGCTATTGCAGGAAATTAAAAATAAATCGTCGTTCTTGCTAAGTGTGTACGTGCAAGGCACACACTTAAAAGCATGCTTAAAAGTGTGTGCCTCAAAAGACTTTTGCTAGCAGTCGACTTGACAAGCACACACCTCTAGCTAAGTGTGTGCTTGCAGGCACGCACCTAGTGTACTTAGTACATACTTGAGTTTGCAGTGTAATGTCTGTACGATAAGTGGCGAACCCGAAAACGGCAGGCGGGACGACGGGCAATTCAGTGCGACAAGAAAGACAAGAACCACTGCCTTCTGGAAGTAAGCATCGCCATTCTATTTTACGCGCGCCTGCCTCCTGTCAACATGTCATTAGTTAGAGAGAGAGAGAGGCGGAGAGCCGGCCGGGCCTGGCCGGGCCGGGCCGTTGGAGCAGTGGAAGTGGGAAGCAGGGTATAACACCAAAGCTCTCGCGACAGCTGCCTTAAGTCAGTCAATAGAAAATGCCCCACACTTTTCTCCCCCCCAGACAAGACCAATATGTGGGAATGGGAGGGTTTGGGTGGGGGTGGGGCGGGCAGGCAGGCCTTCTAGAGGAGTTGACGCGGTCCTGGTCTCTCAGTGGGAGATTCATCAACATTCTGTCCGACTGCGGGCGCGGCGCGCGCCGCCCATGCCCATAGTGGCCCCGCCCCGCCCGGCCCCGCCCCGCCCCGCCCCGCCCCGCGACAGGCCGTGAGGAACCAACCCGGGGCGCCGCCGCGGCGTCCAGTCCGACCCGGGCCGGGCCAGACCGGAGGTGAGTGAGGGCGTTAAGTGGAGGTCCGTGTCGCGCGCACTCGCCCGTGCTATCGCGTGCCTCGTGGCACAGCCCGCCCCGCCCCGCCCCGCCCCGCCCCGCCCCGCCCCGCCCCGCCCCGCCCCGCCCCGCCCCGCAAGAGCTGCCGGCCCCGGTCCATTTGTCAAGAGATGACACTCTCCCGCCGACCGGCCCGACCATGGCGCCCCCCGCCACGCCCCGGTGCAGTCAACCCCTATACCCGCGCCGGAAGGGTATTGCGTCGAAATATATATATAAACGGAAGTCTATGGATCCATCTCCATCGACGAGGAGGAGCAATAACCTTCCAGCCCAGCCCAGGCCGGGCCGGCACGGAGCGCGCTCGCCATCGCCGTGCCATGTGTGACGACTGACTGTGACGGCCCGGGCCCCGACCCCGGCCGGTCTGAGACAAGCTCGCGGCGCGCAGAGTAAATCATACGGCAGAAATCAATTGCAACGCCCGTCCAAAGACGTCCAACGTAAAATTATCGCCGTTCCAGGAAGACTTCCACTTACCCCACACCCCGCTGCTCCCCACGCTCATCTACGAGTGCCTCTTCTGGCCCAACGACACCCCTCCCCCTCCTCGCCCCGCCGTTCGCACGTTAACGACTCTTGGCGTGTCGTTGCGGACGAAAAAAGAAGCGCCCCTTTGGAGGTATTTAAACGGTCGTCGGCCGCTGGACGCGCGGCGCGACCCGAGGACATGAGTACTACTCTGGCGGTACTTACTTTAAGTACAAAATTGGGGTGACTTTTAGGGCCGTTATACTTTTTCCCGGCAATCGCGGGTAGTGGATTTATTTTTTAATCCGAACGCCTTGACATATACTTATTACGAAAAGAAAAATGAATCATCAGCAGAGGAGCATGCATGTGTGATAGCTTTTATTTTATTCTTTTATTTGTTTTGGTGATAGCGATAACTTACTCGGGCACAATCGAATAAAAGTGCCTGTGTAAAAAGAGTTCTTGTACAAACATCTCCCGGCCCGGCCGCCATGCTGCCATGGCGGCTGCTTTTGCGCCGTTCCACCCACACCGCGCGCGATAAAACCGGCCAAGTTATTTTAATAGCGGCTGAATGGCTGGTCATTGAGGGCTAAATCCGTCGCCGCGGCAGCTGATACTGGGCTGGACGCCGGGCCGGGCCGGACCGGGCCGGGCGGAGATCCAAGGCAGAGGGGTACACAGATAGCCAGACCCCCCCCCTTCCCCCCACCGCCGGTCCCACCACGGCTCAGTCCAGCGTGGGGCTGAAATAAAACGCCATCGAGATGACCGCCCCACCCCGCGCCCCGCCAAGCTCACCCGATCGAGATCGGTGAGGGACTTCCCTCTCTCAAGCCGGATAGGACTCATCGGTTCGGTACCCCTCAAAAGGAACCGAGACGGCGAGGGCCAAATATTAGTTCAGGGCGGTGGGCGCGCCGCCCTATCAGTAACCCCCTCCTCCTCCCCAAACCACAACCAGCACTTCTCTCCCTCTCCTTCTCTCTCTCTTTCTCTCTCCCCGCCACGGCTCGCGAGGTCCTATGTACTGCCACGGTCCACTGGGCTTCACTTCCGGACGCAACACCACATAGCGATCCATCCATAACGCGTAGATACCGCATAGACGTGCTGTTAAAGTTCGTCGTCTGACGGGGCGGGGCGGGGCGGGTGGCCGGGGCACAAGGCCACCTGGCGGGGCGGCGGTATGGTCGCGGGGGCTCCCGGGCCGGAGCGGAGCCCCTCCACTCCACAATCTTACCGTCGCCTGCTCGCCCGTCCTGTCCCGTCCCAGTCACTCTCCGACAATGAAAATGCATCAGGCGTTGACGAGCGTGGGCCTATCATTATCAGATGCCGTCTTGGCCCCGGCGGGTGCGGCGGGGTGCGGTGGAGGGCGCGGCGGGGTGGGGTGGGGGGCGCGGCGGGGTGGGGTGGGGTGGCACCGGTCGGTGCAAGCAGCGGGCCCAGACACACGCGCACGACACGACGTCTTCCAATGCACACCCATGGTCGCTTCACGTCTGCTTATTGACACACCCAATAAAAACGCTGGATATAACTTTTTCCTCGTCATAATACCAACAACAAAAAATAAAAAATAAAAATTAACAAAATGATAATACATACTTTAGGGTTCCCACATTTTGGCTCCTTTGGGCTCCTGGCATTTTCCATGACTTTCCAGACCAATTTTTTTTTTTAAAAAAATTCCATGACTTTTCCGTATGTAATTTATAAAAATAATCAACGAATTTACAGTATAAAATTTTCGGCGGAGCCTCTGAAATATCTTCTACAAAGAGTCCCCGTCACCCGAATTTTTCCATGACCGTCTCTGCAATGTCCATGACTTTCCCTGACTTTCCATGACCAGTTTTTTCCCCCCATGACTTTCGCGTTTTTCCAGACTTCCGGAAAACCTATTCTTGTTACATGAAGGGTTTTGTCACTGTCGAAGATCTTACCCAAAACGGCCCGCGTGCTCGGAGCCTAGACCGCGAAAAGGGACTCTGTCATATATGCGCGCGGGGCCGGGCCGGGGCCGGGGGCCGGGCTGCCGAGAGCGCTGAGCGACGCCTGACAGGTGCCGACAGCTGGGCCGGGGCGGCCGGGGCGGCCGGGGCGCGGCGGGAGCTGCGGCGCTCGGCTCGGCGGCGGTGACAGGCGAGAGCCAGGTGGGAGGGGCGGACGGATGGACGCGGCGAGGCCGGGCGGGGCGGGGCGGGGCGGGGCGGGGCGGGGCGGGGCGGGGCGGGGCGGGGCGGGGCGGGGCGGGGCGGGGCGGGGCGGGGCGGCGTGCGCAGGGTGTGTTCCAGTTAATCGCCCCGGCCGCATCTCGGAAGATGTGGATCGATGTGTAATGAGTCGGGTGTCGGCAGGCCCGGCCCGGCCCGGCCGGGCGAGTGCCACGGGCCACGAGTGACTCACTCCTCATCTGGTTCGGTTATTCGGACTCTCATCAGACCCACACATTTCATCTGCACTGAGCTGCCGCCTGATTCCGAAGATCGCTCTCGAACCTCCGTCCTTGTCGCACTCATGGGGCCCTACCATCCCCCACATAGGACACCGCCATAGGTGCGACAAGGACGAATAAGGTACAAGAGCGATCTTCGGAATCAGACGGCTGCGCCGCCGGGCCGCGCCGCGCCGAATGGGGTGGGGGAGTGTGAGGCGGAAGTCGCGAGGGTCGGTTATTGGTTCGCCTCGCCGCAGCATTAAGCTCCACACCACGGCGGCAGGCGGCAGCGCGCTCGTCCTATCTGGCACTCGCCGTTGACATACGTGCGGGGCTGACTAGTGAGTGACTCGCTAGCAGCCTATAGGAAGCCCGCTAGTCATGACCTCCCACCTTCTTACTCCATGGTACAGGCGCGGAGAAATAATTAAGACACTATAGTTGTGTCCCGTCATACATTACAGATACTGAGCGTAAACAACCGTTGGAGGAGTTGTAAAGCCATAAATTTCCATAAGATATTGGAAATAGATAAAGTCCGGGTGGCCTCCGGGAGGTCCCAGGCCCAGGACTACTGGTCCAGGTCCAGGAGACAAATTATCACCATAAAAGAGGAGGAGCGCGCGCACACGCACGCACACACACACGTTTCATAGTTGTGGGCTGGAAGGAAATCGGCCACCTTTCACAAACAAAATTAATAATGGCCGCCCCTGCCTGACGATTTCGACATGTTTCGAAAATGAGACGGCTATAGCGACGCACATGCATGTTTTCCGTTTTCTGGAGCTGCTGCCCGGCCGAGCCCAGCCCAGCCCAGCCCAGCCCGGCTCGCGACTATCGCGTCTCGGAATCTCTCAAGTCGTAGAACGCCGTCGTAAGCATCATTATATGTCAGTTGTTACCGCGCATGTTCGTAACCGTGGGTGCCGAAATCAGGAAGGGGCTTCTGAAAAATGCGCGTGAGTCTCTCTCACTCGTGTGTGTGTGCGTGCGTGCGTGTGTGCATGTGTGTGTGCGGGCGGGCGGCGGGCGCGCGCAGTAATTGAGTGTCGATGTCATGATATGACGCGACGGCCCCGCTGGGCGCGCCCTTAATGATGTCGTTACTGTCCGGGACCACGGCGCGCGGGGCGGCGCGGCCGGGACGCGTTCTGTTTTCGGTGGTCCACCACTTGATAATTAGGGGCCGGGCGTTGGCGAGTCAGGCCGAGTCTGAGCTAGGGGGTCGGGGTCGCGGGGCTGAGCAAAGGGATGAGGGTTTTTGGCCGGACTGGGCTGTGCGGGTGGGGGGCTGCTGGCGAGGGGGAAAAAACTCTGAAATTTTTGTACACCTCGTAATAAGGAAAAACTAAAATAAATCAGAAAAATTCAAAAAATATTGAACAAAAATTCAGGATAATCCCCCCCCCACAAAAAAAATAGGGAACACTGAAGCAAAAACTGAAATTCACAAAAATCCTACATAAATTCACAAAAATTCACAAAAACTCACAAAGTTTGCACAACAACATTCAGAGCTGTTTCTCCCTCGGTTGCTGGGCTAGGCAGGGGAGGGGGAGGGGGGCTGGGAGAGGGGTGAACAGCTTGGCATATCTGTGAACAGGCTTGCGGTAATCAGTTCAATATTCAGCCATATTCACCCATGTTCAGAAGAATTCCTACGAATCTCACCCTACTCGCTAGCGCTAAGGGACCCACCATTGCCTGGTCTGCGCAGGAGCAGCAGGAGCTGTGAGGGCGGCGTATTTCGGGCCGTACTTCCACGGATTGTTGTTGTGGCGCCAAGCGCCCCATTTCGTTCTACGCATTCTCTCTCTCTTGGGGAGGGGGAGGCGCCACCCGCGCGACCTGCCCGTCCTGACGCTCATCAAGATATACGTGGCCAAGGCGCGCTCATTTGTTCAAAGTCCCGAGGAGCGGGAAATTTAACAATGTGAGACCCTTTCCGAGGGAATCCAGCGGCGGGGCGGGCGGACGGGGCTGGCACGGCGCCAATGTCAGTCCCCCCTCTCCCCGCGACACATCCAGACCAAAGGGAGAGCCCTGCGGCCGAACCCCTTTCTTCCGTACGAATTGTTTTGTCGAAACCACTAAGGCTGGGGAGGCGTCCAAAAGCTCCAAATTGGGAAGGGCCTCTCTCGAGGGCAGAGTTTTCGGCCTCGTGGTGGGTGGCGAGGAGGGGAAAAAATAAGGAGGGAAAAAAGAAGAAGAGAACTGGTCGACGTATGGGGCACACTTATGCTAAAAAGTTTCAGAAGAAGAGGAAGAAAAAAAAAATATAATGGACCCCTCAAGTGAAACTAGAAACAAAGAATTTATGCGCACAGATCGCCCCGTTTCTTGATTTCTTGATTTCTTGATTTGAACATACTTTTAACGGCGGCGGGTATGAGAAACCCATCGCGGGTCCGCGGCGCGGGCGCGGCGTGCACGTCCAGGTCATTAGTACAGCTCGGTCGGCCCCTGCAGGACTGCAGGGCTGCAGGACGCGACAGCTCGGCGCATCAGATACTGCTGCCGGCCTGCCCCTGCCCGCCGTTGCATCCGCGCCGCGCAGCTCCGCGTCAACGAGATACCCGCACATTTTGCTGTCACTTCAAAGCCCAACCGCGCCAGCAGGGCAGCGAGCAGCTCGGTTCAATCGCAGCAGCATCACCGGGGGAGGTGAGCGCTTCGCTGCGTACCGTGGCGTAACCGAGAGGGAAACAACTCTGAATTTTGTTGTACATATCTTGTAAACTTTTGTGAATTTTCGTGAATTTTAACCGGAATTTAATCTAAACTGTTGTGAATTTTCCTGAATTTTTCCAGATTTTTTTTTGGGGGGGGGGGGGGGATTTCTGTGAATTTTGCTAATTTTATCTGAATGTTTCTGAATTTTCCTGAATGACGAGGTTTTCAAAAATTTCAGACGTAACGCGGTGTAACAGCGAGCAGCGGCCTCGGTAGCGGCACAGCGCAGATGCACGTGAGACCGGGCCGCGGGTGGGGCTGACGTCAAACTTCCCGAGCAGCCCGCTTCAATGGGTCACTTGGTAACATCCTTGGTGTTTTACATCGGGATTAAAAGCAATGAAAAGGTTAAGGCGCGGGTTGGGGAGCTCAAGGAACGCTGGACACGTTTATCGCGCGCATCTGTGTGAGAAGTACCTGCCTCCAAATGCGAGGCAACTTTGTAGTGAACAATCATGTTAATGACGGCATTAAAAAAGTTGATCACCTGATGATACCATATGTTAACAAAGAGGCTTTCGCTTTAAAGAGTGGTTGAACCCTTTGAGAAAATGCTCAGCCAAGTTTTAAGGACAAAGAATAATTTTGAGATGTCGTGTGGCAAGGTTGAACATAAGAGAATTTTGATGCTTTCGTGACACTGATTAAAGAGAAACAAAAAAGCAGTCTGAACGTCATTATCATGGACCCAGAAGCTGCTACTGCTAAGCAGACACAATTGGAGTATTTAAGCAAGGGTTTGTATGCATGATTTTGCAGTTTTAAAAAGATCATTCCGCTATACTTTTTTTTTTTTTTTAGCATCAGAATCAGAACTTTAAGATTGTTCGAGATTGTCACGAGGGCTTGCATGAAACAAAGATTTCATAAAATCAATTTTTTAAAAATATTATGGCTTTTTAAGTATAGAAGCCAAGTACGAAGTACAAATTTAGCTTCTTCACTATGTACCACGATCTTTAGTGCTAGTGATTCTGGTTTTAAAACCTAACAGGAGAATTTAAAGTTAACTAACGACAGCAGAGAAAACATACATGCTAACATGTTACTAGTTTTCAGTGCACATGCGTCGACTTTTCTCCTGGAACGTCCACGTCTTTGGGGCAGCCCCATGCGAAAATCTGAAAACTCTAATGTGCCAGATAGCTAGCCTCCTATAAACAGAAGCAGCGGCGGGGCATGCTCCCCTCTGATAGCGCATGTTCCTCACAGGTTTTACATAAACTGCAGCGCGGAGCGGAGCGGGCCCGACCCGCGGCGTGGCGCATAACAACAAGACAAGCAGAAGAATGTCAGGAATTAAGCATTTTATTATCGGTCCGACCGACCGGCGTGGTGCAGTGAAATGATACCGGCGCTAATGACCCTGCCAGCCCTGCCTTCCGCTGCGGACCCGACTCGAACCGCCGCGTCGCGGAGCCGAGCGCCCGCTCCTCGTCGCTCTCCCGGCGAGAGAGGTAAGGAGTGAGAGAGCGAGAGAGAGAGAGCGAGCCTCAGCGCCTCGCATCTGATAAGGGGCGGGAGGACATGTGTGTTCGGAGAGCGGGCGCGGGGCGGGCGGGCGCGGCGGGACTGGGCGCGCAGATCACACATTAAAACATAGAATAAAGGAGATGGAATGGACGGGGGGGGGGGGGCTGTTCACACGCAGGTGGTGTGCCCCTGACTGGCAGTACAGGCCCCCCACCTCGACGACTTTTTCAGGGGGCATTTCGTTATTGTGGGCAGGATCATGGGAGCTCCTGCTCGCCCAGGCAGACGGCGACTGGTGCTGGAGTTTCCACCACGGCGAACCAGGCGTACCGAGACGTGCGCCGGCGCGGCGGCGCCCCGCCCCCCACGAGACCGACGGGGGCGGGGCGGGGGGGAAAGGGGGGGGGATCACTAATTCAAAATGTGTACAATGATTTTTTTTCACTTTTCATTTTTTTATGTTTTGTTTCGATTTTCCTTTTGACTTTTCTAGGAAAATTTCTGTCACTTTATGAAATTATTTTAATCTTTTACCCCCTAAGAAAGGAGTCATGTGTAAAACAAAGCTCAAAGCTCCATCGTGAAGAACATCTGGTTATGTATGTTTTAGTTTCTGCTCTACTTTGAATTATTTTATTTTTTCTGTGGTTTCCTTGAAATTTTTTTATACATTAAAAGCATTGCAGCTAAATAATTTCAAAGTATTATGATAGTTAAAGAAACAATTTATTTTTACAGAAATTGTGTGAATTGCCAAGCTGTTTATCAGTTAGACGAGAAATACGTGAGAAGTAATGACATGAAAAAGTGGCTACAATTCAGTAACAAAAACATCCGTGAATTTTCCATTCCTTTCTTTCTTGTATACACTATGCAGACCTTGAACTCAAACATGTAAACTCGCAAACTTTTTAAAATTATAAAAATTAAAATCCAATCAAGGTATAAAATATTTTTGGTTTTGTTTTGTTGTTCGAAAGTGCACATTGTGTGCAATCTCTAAAACTTTAAAAATTTGCATCCCGCAGAAAGGATCTAAACACTATTTGAACTTTTGCCGTAATTGTTACTGCGAATTGGGTGCAAATCATGCGTGAAGTTGCTAAGTCAAACTCTTTATGGTCAAACATCAGTGACACTGCTGTCCTCACCCAGAAGAACACCCATGCCTGTATGCCAGGACTCCCCTATAGCATGGCACCTGCGCGGCCCGGGCGGGCAGCCCGCTCAGCCCAGCCGAACCGGGCGTCCTAAAGTGTCGGCTTGGGTTCCCGGCCCGGCTCGCCCCAGTCTCCTCCAACTCTCCCCTGCGGCAGTCCTCCTCGGTGCTCGGGATAAAAATGACACTCGAACTCACCAATCATTACCCGTTGGCTCTGCTGCGTTCCGGGAAGCGGGCGAGGGAAACACAGCACTAAATGAGGAGTACAGGGGAGGGCCGGGCCGCCAGGCCTGCTACCGGCGTCCGCACGGCCGCACCGCTCGTTTCGGAAAATTAAATGACACTTTATAAAAGGATGTAATTTCGGTCACTTGCGGTCGGGGCGGGCGGGCCGGGCCGCAGCAACCACGACCAGAGGCCTCCTTGCTTTACGACGCTTCTTCGAACTGTTAGAAAGAAACGGTGCGGACTGGGCGTGGCGTTGGTGCGGCTGGCGCGGCGCGCGGCGCTCCACGGCGTACCTCCCATGGTACCTCCCCCTCCCCTCGCCCCCTTGCGCATCCGCCATCTGCCCCGCCCCGCCCAGCTGTGTGGCCAGCGTGAGCGTGGCGCCATTGTTTTCGCTCTCCGCGAAATCTGTCCGGAGTGACTCGCGTGTCGCGGGCGCACCAGCAACCACCGCCACGCAACCGCCGCGTCTTGCGCGCCCTGCACGTGCACGTCGCGGCCGGGGCGCGGGGAGGAACGCAAATAGTCCCCGTCATCCAGGCTAGAGTGTCTGTCTCTCTAGTCCACCTCCGCTCACGCCCCACGCCCGGCTCTAGAGTGTCTATCTCTCTAGTCCAGCTCCGCTCACGCCCCACGCCCGGCTCTAGAGTGTCTGTCTCTCTAGTCCAGCTCCGCTCACGCCCCACGCCCGGCTCTAGAGTGTCTGACTCTCTAGTCCACCTCCGCTCACGCCCCACGCCCGGCTCTAGAGTGTCTGTCTCTCTAGTCCAGCTCCGCTCACGCCCCACGCCCGGCTCTAGAGTGTCTGTCTCTCTAGTCCAGCTCCGCTCACGCCCCACGCCCGGCGCGCGCGACACGATTGACGCTGACGGGTTCGTCCTGTGGGGCCGGGCCCGGCGCGCGCCGACTGCTGACGTCGAGGTCCATTAGGCCCTCAGGACGACTCGGGGAGGCAGCAGGCAGCCCAGGGCAACCGCAACCGCTGCCCCCACCCGACCCTCCTGCCCGGCCTAAAGATAACCACGTCGCGACTGAATTTGTACGAACCAACCCTCTCGTAAGACACGCTTATTGTATCTTCTATAAAGAGGATGTAAGTCACAAGAGTGCCATTCCGAATGCGCGTGGAGCGTGGAGGGAAAATGAAATAGAATTAAAGCGCGCCTCGCGAAATGTTCCAAAACAGCGTGTCTCTCTAGTTTACGGCCGCCGAATCGCAATGCCATGCAAATGGCCGCGGCAGCCGCTGCCTCCGGGCGGGGCGGGGCGGCGGTGCAGGGCGGCCCCGGCCTGGCACTGCACTAGCCCGGTGAGTCACGCGTATCGCATGTCGCATATCGGAATGGCTGCATCCCGGGACCGTCCCGCCCCGCCCCGCCCCGCCCCGCCCCGCCCCGCCCCGCCCCGCCCCGCCCCTACCGTCACGGGGCTGCGTCCGCAGCGAGCGCGGTACGGCCCCTGGCCGCGGTGTCCACAGCGGTACGGCGGCCGGGGTCGCCGCGGGGCTGCGGCCGAAACTGCGGGATGAAGCCTTGCGGGTGAGGCCCTGGCTGGGCTGGGCCAGGCCGGACCATTACCCGGAGGCGGCCCCGCTCGATCGTCATCGGACGTGGCGATAACGGATGAAAAATGATCCGTCGAAACGATCACGCGCGCGCACTTAGCGTTGCAGCGAGCGCCACACCCACCCCAGGCTGGGGCGGGGCGGGGCGGGGCGGGGCGGGGCGGGGCGGGGCGGGCCGCGCTGCAGGCAACGGGGGGCTGGAGGCATGCTGGAGGCAAGGGCAGGCAGCATGGGGAGGGGAGGCAACGCACCACGCGGGCCGCTAGCGTTTCCCTCCCGCGGACGGGAGCGATGCGCTCGCAGAGGAACAAGCCGCGCGTGGCGCCGGTGTAATGCAGGCTTGCGCGCGCATGATTTGTTCTCGAGTGGCAAAATATTGAGAGTCTTACTCGATCAGATGGGAGAAGCAAATCGAGGAATCCTCTTTATTATGTTTTTATGCTTAGAACTCGCTATAGGGCGCTGTGGCAAGGCGGGGCGCCCCACCAACCCCTCTACGTGGTGCCGCCTGCCGCCCCTCCGGACCGGGCCGAACGAATGTGAGAGTCGGAGGGTGCGGTGCAGCACTGCTCGGGGCGGGGCGGGGCGGGGCGGCCGGGGCGCTCTGAGAGTTGTCTCGATCGAGTGGAAAAACACGGCACGCCGCTCGCGGGCCTCATGACTATTGAATGAACAGCAGGACAGGACGCGGCGGGAGTTTAAGTCCTCGGAATAAAGAGCGGGTCGCGCGGTGGGAGGAGCACGGCCAGCAGGGGCTGATGGCTGCTCGTGCAGAGTGCGCTGTGCCGCTGCGAGCGCAGGGGAGCGCCTCCATCACCCCGCCCCCCTCCTTCCCTCGCCCCGCCCCGCACGCACAATGTGCAATCCGTCGAGGAAACGGCCCCACCGGATCATCATTTGTTGCTCAATAATTCAGGGTGGGTTTGATCGGGGAGGATCGGCCACAGGAGCCCGGGGTAGGGGGGAGTTGTGGGTACCGGGTGATGGGTGAGGGCGGATCACTGCCGGGCTGGGCCGGGCCGGGCAGTAGAGTTGGGTCAATGGCCACTTGTGGGATTGGGAGGAACGCTATCTCGCCGCGGCCTGTTAGCTGCGCAGCTGCGCGCTGCGCGCCAGCCGCCGCCTGCAGGGCAGGCAACCCAACGTACATGTCTCTTAGCTTTGTGTTTGGTTTGGAAATACAAGGATCCGTCTGTCACGTTCTCAAATTTTTAGGCGCGAAGTAGCCTTATGGTTTTGTCGGCGGATGCAATTTCTTTCTTTCTTTATTTTTATTTATTATTTTAGATACACTATCTTTTTCAACAGCATTGGGCCTCCCATTTTCGTATGGTCCCCTGCCCCTCTGCTGCCTCGCCGAGCTCGGCGGAGCAGCGCAGCGCGCCTCACGGGCCGAGTCACGGGCGTAATGGCATCGTTTACTATGGAATCGGAGCTTAGGCCTTAATTGAAGGCAATTGATAGGGCGCTCAGCGTGGCGGAGTGAAAATGGTGAAAACGTCGCGCGGACGGAGCGAAGAGGGGGGCGCGGGCGTTATTGCAGCTGGCTGGGTTGTGCGACCCAATTTTGTCCGACGTGGTGATTTCCCCGAAATTGGAGAATGCGCTGTCCGACCTGGATTTTTTTCCGACCTTGTTTACACGGGTAAATTGGAGAAGGAATATGTGTCATGGAGGACCAGGTCGGAGCATGCGCCGCAAAAATAATGTACGACACCTCAAATTAATCACCCGGAACAACAAACAAAACAGGAATCGAGAGAAGAAGAAAAAAGTTTGAAAAATTGGGAAGCCCCGACCCACACCCAACCGGTGCAACTAGGTTGTCCGACCTAATTTTGAATTTTCGGATTTCGGGGAAATCACCAGGTCGGACGAAAATAGGTCGGACAATTTACATACACCCGGCGCGGGGTGAGCGTGTTCCCGCCGGGGAGGAGATTCTTCACGGAGAGGAATACCGGACGGGAGCTCGGGCCGAGCCCCGATCAGATCTGATACGGAGAGGAAGCACGAATTAGTACAACAGGCCGGGCCGGGCCGGGGAGGGCCGCGGCGTCCCCGGGGGTCTGGTCTGGTCCTGGTCTCCGCGCAGCCTCAGCCTGAGCCCTGAGCCTTCCGTGTCTCCTCCCTTCCCCTTCTCGTCCTCTTGTGCGTTCGTTAGCATTCTGCAGAGTACTGTAATGGGCATGTCTGATTTAGGTTTTGGGGTTTCACCCCTTACGAGGGAAAAGTTTTTGGGGCGCCACATTTTTTATGTGGGATATGTGGGCGCATTTTTTTAAAACTCTTTTTACTCGTTAAAAAAATGGGTCAGAGGTTGTTCCGGCATCCCAGTATCTCACTATGCTATTTACGTACGGTTCCGTCCGAGTGCCATGCGCAAGCTGGCACCCACACCCTGCTACCCGGACCTGGAGGTCATTGCGCCTCGTGCAAGCGCCAAGAGCCAGTCGTCTTACCGAAGATCGCTTTCCTCGCCCTGATTCTCTCGCACTCATGGGCTTCGCCGTACAAATGCGAGAGAGACAGAGCGAGGAGAGCGCTCTTCGGAAGAAGTCGGCAGGTATCGGGATCGGGCAGCCGGTTGGGTCGGTGCGAGGCGAGGCTGTCGCTGCCGCTGTCGGCCCGAGGCGTCGCGTCACCTACCCGTCCTCGTGAGTTTAGGTGACTCAAAGTTCGTTCATTTTGAGCTTTATTGTGCCCGTTTGATGTCCGAGTATAAACTTTGTTGTCCCCCCGGCTGCTCCGCTCCGCCGCCGCGCCACTGCCCAACGCATGTCATGTACCCGCCGCGGTTCCCACCTCCACGCCCCGCCCCGCCCCGCCCCGCCCCGCCCCGCCCCGCCCCGCGCGTTCAGAAGCGGCGTAACTCGCCCCCAAGTTTTATATCATTAGCAATGTAAACGCGGGCCGGGGTGGGCCGGGACGGGCCGGGGCGGAGCATTCGCGTGTTGCCCTTAAATTAAAAGATATATCCGTTTGTTTTGTCAGCACCTGCGGCCTTATTTCATCCTGACAGAGCCGGGGGAAAAGTCATCACACGGCGGAGAGGAAGGTCTTCATTCCGCTCTCTAAATTACTGCATTATTCATGCGCCGCTCTCCCGGTTGTTGTTCTTTTGCGCAAAGTAAAGTAATAGTTGTGATAATGTTGTGCTGGATTTCTCATACACGCCGGGGTTTGGGATTGGGGGGGGGGATAGGCAAAGCCAGCGTGGAGGATGAGGTGGATGGTGAAATAGGCAAACAGGCAATCGCAGCGTTCCTCCAGTTCCTCCGTCGTGCGCAGTGCCATAAAGCGGAAGACGGTCGACAGCATCTCCGGGCCCCCCTACCCGTTCACCCGCGACGCGCGCGACTCGCCCCGAGTTATGGTCAGCGAGAAACTATAATACCCGTTGAGATGACGGCGATGTGACAGTATCGATGCGCCTCTCGGGGAGCGGGCCGCGGCCGGGCCGCAAGGCGCGTGTCGTGTGTGTGGAGGTCCGAGCCGTGTCCAGCACGGCCCGTCATGTCGTCCCTGCTCGCGACCAACGGAGAAACACACCAGACGCACATAACTTTGTCGGAAAAAGAGAGGGTTTCCATATCCTGCTAATTTTGTGTCTCTTCCAGCTTGTTTGGAGCTTGTAATAATAATAAGTGAGGAGACGCATTCTGATTTTCTCTGTGAGATTCGTGTTCGCGACTCATCTTTACTTTGAGAGCCCGCTGCTCACGCCTCTCTCAATTGGGTATCTACGATTTCTTTGTGTTGGGGGCCTCGCACCACTCCACTCCACCCCGCCGCGCTGGCCCAGATAGGCTATGCCGCATTGAAGGCGTGTGCGGCCGAGCTGCCTACCCGCGCCTCGCTGCTTGGGAAAGGTGCGGCGGTACGGTCACCGGGCCCCGCCCCGCCGCGCCCCGCCGCACCCCACCCCACCCTGCCGCACCCCACCCCACCCCACCCCGCCGCGCCCCGCCGCGCCCCACTGCGCCCCGCCCCGGACCATTGTTCCAAAGGTAACACTTATCGAGGGGGCAGGGGACACACCCAGCTCGGATCGCACCGACGCGCCTGCCTGTCCGTCCCGTCCGCGAAGACAGTGATTTCGTCTCCTCCCCGAGGCCGGGGGGCAGAGCGAGGACGGCGGCGTGACGTGACGGCGACGTGACAGCGGCGTGACAGCGGCGTGACGGTGACTCGGCGACGCGACGACGGCCCGGGGTGAGCGTGGAGGCCGGTTATATGCGGCACGGGCTGAGGTGAGGGGAGGGTATGAGAGACTGCAGTCGTCACATTGCGGTGCACTTGGCCGCGGCACGCGGTGACACGTCACACGACCGTCACGTCCCGTCACGGCGGCGGCGCGTGCAGCGCGGGAGTGCAGGGCGCGGGCGGGCAGGGCGGAGCCTAATTAGAGACCCGAGTAGAAGACTAATGCCCTGGTTGCGTGTCCTGGACGGCGCGACCTGGCCCGGCCCGGAGCCGTGTTTACCGTGCTGGTGAACGCCACCCCCGCTGCCACCCCCGCTTCTGCCCCCGCCGCCGTGGTGGTCGCCGTGGTGCTCGTCACCACGGCGCGGTCACCACGCCCCTGCTCTCTACGAATCGTGTGGTTAAACGGACTTCCCTCCACCCGTCCCCCGCCGCCGCAGCGCAGCGCTCCCACCCGTGATGGGGTTGGCGTTGGTCAGGTCAGGTGCAACACGATCAGGAGGAAATCGCTCGACGTTCTTCTCTTTTCAGCGACTTCTGGACGATTGAGGAAAACGAGCGGGGAGTCCCGCGCTGTCGGGCGCGGCGCAAGGCACATAGCGTCGTGCGTGTTGATGGGTGCGACTGACGACAGAACTATTATGCATGTCTAACCCGACTGGACACGCTGCATGCATGGCAGGAGCGGGGGTGGGCCGGGGCTGAGGGAGGGGGAGGAGAGGTCACGTCAGACCACTTTCGTAAACTTTGGCAACTTCTGGCTGGGTGGACAGGCTCGAGGGGGGAGGGGGGGGAGGGGCGCACGGCCGTAGTCGGGTCAGGGCGGCTGAGGGTGCGGGCTGGCCGGGAAGGGTAGGGTAGGCGCCGGGACGCGGCGACCCCGCGCCAAATTTACGCAGCAGCATTATTAAGAGAGAATACTAAGGAAACTGGTGGAACTGTGTTTGTTTGCCGTGAGTTATTAGGTTGCCGTGGTCCCGCTAATAGGCGCGTGGCGTGGCGTGGCGTGGCGTGGCGCGGCGCGGGGTGGTGTGGCCTGGCGTGGTGGCGTGGCATTCCACCACTTTGCGTTATCGCGGAGGTTTGACCGGCCCCGGCCCCGGGGGCTGGCGTGGCAGGTCAGGCTGTACCTGACCAGATGGTCTGTGGCTTGCCTGACCTGACGGGCCGGACCGCTGGGCACACCGCACCAACCGCGACCCGCTGGTGTTTTTCTAAAGTGGAGGCGGTAGATCGGTTTTTCTGCTCCGTTAGTTGAGACATTATCTCGGCAGGTGTTTCTCCGGGAGCTGGAACAGCACGCTACGAGTGTGACGCTTATTATGCGGCCGCTGCACCCAGGAACGCCTGTTTCTAAGAATCAAGGAAATCCAGAATTAATGTAGTAAAATTGAATAGTTTTTTAAGATAATATTCCTTCCTGAGATTAGATGAACCCCCCTCTGAAGGTGGTGAGGGGGGGGGGATGGTCCCAGGGACCAATGTACCGCCAGGCAGGGCGTAAAGGCGTACAGAAGCCCTAAGATACGTGTCTCCTCCTTTGAAGGTGAAGGGGGTACCATGACCCTAGGGTACATGTACCCGAAAAGGCACAGGAGCCCGAGGTGGGAAATCAGGTCCGACCTATTTTGTTCACCGAGATGTTCCATGGATGTTCTCTTAGAACCGAGAGGTGTACAACCATTTAAAGAGTGAGGTACCCCTCGCGAGGGGTACCTCGCTTAGAAAGCATCTTTCTTTTTCTTTTCTTTTCGAGGTCGTTCCTGGATCAGAGTTTTTGAGCTTTTAGCCACTTTTAGCTTGGTCTGCACGTCTGCTCGACGCGCGCTGGTGGAATTCCGTTGCACTACGTCATCGGATGTGGCTCTGTTTCTCCCCTATGCCTCCTTGAAAATTTCCGTCTGCTAGTGCTGGAAACATTTGTTTTGTTGTCATCGTAGCCCCTGTCTCTGAGAAAGTATTTGCTGTGAGAACATGACTCATTCCCGTCTTTATCTTTAGTTGCATAAACTAGTATTCAAGAGAGGTAAGGAATATTTCCGAACAACTTGTTTTGAATCAGTTTTATGCATTCTGTCGTACTTGTTGGAGGTTATGGCACAATTTTACTTTCAAATTATGTTCACCTGTGACATTTGAAACATTTATGATCCTCAGTTATTTATTCTTACATACTGGTGGAATTTATCTATGAATTCCATTTTTATTCTTATTTTGCTGACATATATTTTGAACCACGCCCATTGATTAACTTCATTGCTTAATTAACTTATATTTTTTTTTTTTTTTTTTTTTTTTTTTATCTCAGACTTCCAAACCTAAAATGTTTACCAAGAAATCTCCAGCCCTTCGAATCGATGAAGCTGATTTAAAATGTAAGAGCAAAAGTGGCTGTGATTTCTTTGGAAACCCGGAGTGGGATGGATACTGTTCTCATTGTTATCGGAAAGAAAGGGAACGTCAACACAATGATCAGAAAAAAAGTCCAAATAGAGGAGAAAGGTAAATTCTTTCAAGTTATCTCTGGTATTTTATTGAACTTGTAGTAGCTTACTTATCTGTTTTCATACTGTCTTCCAGCGGTTCTCGGGCATCTGCTGATAGCCCTCTCTCATTGTCAGTAGCCAAGCGTTTTAACAAATTCGAAGAGAAAAAACAACAGCAACGGCAGCAGCAAGAGAAAAGGAACAAATTTAGCAAACTTGCTAGCAGCTTAAGGAAATCTACCAGTATTCGAGGTACGTGTTTCTTTACTGTAACTCAGAGTTCTACGTCAGAAATCTTCTGATGACCCATCTTCCAATCTTTTCAGAAACTGGACGTCTTCCTGAGCCATGGCTCGAACAATCACCAGAAGTAGAAAGGATAAAGCAAGATTATGCTTCGCATTTAGCCTCTCTCTCCCCAGAAGTTAGGCAGCTAATAAACAAATACATTCAAGGACTTTGTCGTACCGTTTGTGCTGATGCCAATAACATGTCTATTGATGAATTGTCTGAAAAAGTTCAAAAATTTTACCAAATACTTGCACAGTGTATGGATGCTCATAATGTAAATCAAGGTTTGTACTTTTTATATTGCTGCACAAAGATATATAATAGGTTTGATGATTAAATAATTATTGTTTTGTCTTTTGGAATCACCTCAGAATTAAAAGAGTCAGTTTTGGACTACTGTGAAAAGTTCACCATGACTGTCTTACATCGCAACCTATTTTGTCCGCCCACAACAACAGATGAAGAAAAAGACCTTGCTATTCAGAAGAGAATACGACAATTGAATTGGGTAAATGCCAAACATCTTGACTGCTGCATCAATGAGACAAGTGAAGAAGTTCGTGATCTTGTGTACACCTCTTTAACAGGTAACCTGTGTTCTATTGTAAATATTACATTCCATATTTTTAATTTGTTCATTACTAATTCATAGTTTTACAAAAAAAATAAAAAATAATTTCAGATCTGTTGGGTATGGATTCAGAGAAAGCACCCCAAGACAAACTACAAGCTGTTGTAAAATGTTGCCGTAATATATTTCTATTACTACAATCATCTGTCGGGGGACCTGCAAGTGCAGATGAGTTCCTTCCTGCTCTCATCTTCATAGTTTTAAAAGCAAACCCCGCTCGTTTAAAGAGCAATATTAATTTTGTCACAAGATTTTGCAATGCAAGCCGCTTAATGACAGGGGAAGGTGGCTATTACTTCACAAACTTGGTAAATTATAATTTTATTTTTTACTAAAGTCAAAAATATTTTTTATATATTTTTTAAAAGCTGTATAATAAGCACATTTTAAATCCTGACTTTCAGTGTTGCGCAGTGTCATTCATTGAAAACATGACTGCACAATCTTTAAATTTGCCTGAGCTTGAGTTTGAGCAGTACATGTCAGGTGAAGTTGTACCTACAAGCACATGGGATTCTGCTCTCATGATGTATGAGGTCAGTCCAGAATCATCCGTATTAAATTTGAGTCTTTTGGTTTCCAAATGAGCTTAAAAACTAATGACTTCTGACTGTCTCCTTTTCACCAAAAGGGTATTTCGCTAATGTATGAACATATTGCTGCATTGGATGACATGCATAAACGTGCTGATTCTGTTCTAGAAGGTACTGAATTGCTGCAGAATACCATGAAGAAGTTTGTGGTAAGATATAATGTTTGATCCAAATTGATAAACCAATTGTTTGGATTTCATAATTATTATTTTGAATTACAGATTGAAATGAAATTGAATGTTGAAGACATTTTAGCTAGAACACAAATTACATTCAATTCTGAAAAAGTACCCACCGACATAGATACAGAAAATCCTTTATCAGAGTTACTACCTCCTCCAATCGCTCCTCAGGTGAGAGTATAACCTTCTTATACTTTCTGTATTTATCATCCCTGAAATGTTATTAATGTTCTCTGTTTGTATTTGCAATTTTTGTTTAATATCTAGGTTGTTATGAGTGGACCACAGAAGATGCAAAGTACATTAGCTTATGGGAAAGAATCTTTAAATTTACCTGGCATCACTAAATATGCATTCCCTTCGGATTCTGAATTAGATGCTCTAGGGACAGATAGCACTCCAGTTGATGGGGTGGTAACCCTTCCCATGTCCGATTCACAGGAGTTTTTGCTCACACCCTCATCCACCTATGGGTTCTCTTCTCTTGATGAACTAGCCACTCCTGATGAGTTATGTGCTGCACAAGCCAGCCTTAATTTTGTTCAAGTATGAAGAACTCTGAAATTCTTAGCCTTTTCTTTCTCTTTATCCATTCAAAATTGATGTGTTACCTCTGTTGCAGGGGTTGTCAGCTGTTAATTATGAAATTGACATTTCTGATACGTGTTCAGACAGTAGTGCAGGAATGTCACCTCATCCACCTTCTGTTCCAATGCCCGAACAGAAAGATAGTAACTCTTGCCTCCCTGAAGAAACTGGCCCTGCCTCTCTGCTTGATACTTCAGAATCACCCACTTCAAAATTGTTACCATCCCCTATTAAGCCTGTCGTTCCTGGCCCAGGAGGTGACTCAGGAGAGGGAAGCTCACCTACAGTGATGAACACGACAGCTGAGGATACTGATGAGGTGTCCCAACAAAAACCATTAGAGCCGACAGCCAATGTCTCATCAATTACTTCTAGTTCTGAGTATCAAGGATTCACTGCACAGGGATGGAAGATCCAGAGTATTCCTTGTGATACTGGCCCTTCTGATCTCAAATCCACTAAAAGAACAAAGGGGAATGCTACGCTTTAACAAGTCAGTGATGAGTTTTCCAGAAGATATAATTGTGATCTAGATTGATATTTTAGCTTAATGACTTACTTGCACTCCTAGTAAGCAATCATCCTCTAAATTTAATAAAATTTATTTTTGGTTACATTAGCCTAAGGTCTAAAGGAAATCATTGTTGGGAATATCAGTTCTAGAGTATTCTAAATTTCAAAGCTTGTCATAGCTTCTTATGTTTTATTATGTAATAGTCGAGCTCATGAACAAATTACAACTTTCACTTGATTGAAATAAAAGAAATTCATGTTACTTGATGTGTTAAAATTCCTTTTCCAAGTACTAATCCTAAAAGGAGAATTACAAAGAAGTAAATGTTCCATAATCATGCTTCTGAATCCTTGTAACGTTCTAGCATCACAAAGATTCATTAACATTTGTCTGAAACTAAATAGCAGCAGCAGTGGCTGAACTGATCAGTTGATTTTACATAAAACACATCATGTCTCCTCTTTAATGTTACCTGTACCGTCAGTACTATAACAAATATTTAAAAAAAAAAAAAAAAAGAAAGAAAGATAACTGATTGAAAGGGTAACATGAGATGGCAATGCCTGGCTGAAAAGAGGAGAAAAACTAACTAACAAAAAAAAAAAAAAAAAAAAAAAAAAAAAAAATTAAAAAAGGGGATTTATAGGTATATACAAAGCTGTAATAAAAACTAAACATACATTTATCACACAAGAGAAGGGGAAATGGACACATGACTGCCAGTAGCAAAAGCACTTTGATGAATGAGTTTATGTACAAAAGTGATAATTTACATACACAAGTCTGAGAATACAAACACGCCAAGTACAGTGTTTTGTCTGCTGGTGCCACTATACACTTTAATAGAAATGGAAATGCCTGATTAGAAGGCATATCTAGTTCTGATGTCTTCCAGTTTCTTAGACACTTCATTAGCTGTTCTGTCTAAGTCTTCTGCTATACTCTTCTGTTTGGTGGGATCAATAGAATTGAATTGCTCACAGAGATCACCATCAATAACATTCTGTAAACATAGGTTGACATTTTTAACTTCAATTTGAAACAAAAGTTTGAGACAACTATTTTATTTTTTTGGAGATGGCCTACCTTGACAGGGAAGTAATAGGATCTAAATGATAAATGGTCTCTTCCACAAAGTGGCGAATTTTCAGATCGCATATGCATTTCAAGATGCTGGAAGAAGTCCTGGTCTTCATGTGATGTGAAAGGAACAAGAACTCCGACTGTTCCAGAAACAGTTGTGTACACCAGTGACTCACTACCACCAGGAATTAATGTGGCTTTCTACATAAGAAAAAGTGAAATAAATAAAGTTATGTGATTTCAGACATTCCATATCATATCACTCAATAAAAAACAATTAACAATGGGCCAAGACTTACCTGTAAAGACATACATATCTCACCAACATGGTAATTAACAACAAAATCTGCTTTTTGAGAAGCACCATTTAAGAGACCTCTGTCCCACAAAGCCTTGTTCCCTGTGGGATCTTCATCCACATCATCACTAATACTACTGGTCAGTCGGACCTGAAAATTTGACATAAAAATTACTGTAACGAGACTGCAGTTAAAGAAGGTTGCTTCCCAGAATTCAATATGGACTTACAACAGATATATTGCCAAATTTATCAGCCAAAGCAACAGTATCATAATCCAAAACAGTGCTCGTTGTAACCCAGCGAGGATGAGTATCATCAGCAAAAATAATAAGCTGGTTTTCCTGTCTCTTGTACCGCACCATGTACACACTCTCCTGAACATCTGACGCAAATATTCTGTTACCCATAGACTGGATATTCACTATTAAGTTAGGAATGTGCTGGATGAGAAAAGTATGGGTTTAGTAATTGACCTATATAGTGAAGAAAAATAAAGAAAAACATTTGATAAAATATGATGTACCTTGTTTTCACATTTTCTGAGTAGTTTCTTTTTACCCATATCATATAACCTAAGCATTTTGCCAACACCAACAAGTAATTTTCCTTGGAAGGGGCAGAGTGCTTGTGGCACTTCGTCAAGAACAGTTTTATGAACCAATTCCATGCTTGTACAGTCAATATCAACCCTATTGACCGTAACAACAGTGATTAGATACAGAGAATAGCAAACAATTTAAAGAGTTCATGAAAAGGTGAAAAGTCACCTGTAAGTTAGGAGATAGCCAGCAGAAAACTGTCTTGGGTTCAGCTGTAGATCTTTGGATACTCCCACAACAATGAACTGTTGATCAGGCTGGTTGGAAAATCTCACTAGTGCTATGCTGTAAAACACAGTAACAACATTAAAAACTACATGAGGCATTATATAAATGTGTTTTCTGAAAAGATTTGGCTAATTGATCAATAATATCAGCATGCATATCAGTACTGCAGGACACATTTGCAATCAGTTGAATCATAGTGTCACAGATCATCATTTATGGGAAAAACGCCGTGAGAGAACTTAACATACTATCATGGATCAAACCATCAGAACTGCAGGACGCAATACTAATCATAGGGTCATTGTGTCATTATCATTATTCATCATCAAGTTCGTGTGACGCATAATTTTTATCAGTACTGCAGGACACAATTGCAATCACAATAATCATAGTGTCACAGATCATCATTTTTACAAAAAGAAAACTGTTGTAACCATAAATTTTCAAAATTAGCAAAAAAGAGAGTTTAATGCAGAGACCCTTCCCCCCGCTCAAATTATTAGAGCAGTGCCGCACAATATTTAACATATCATTAAATATCTCTTTAATATCTCAAAATTTCTAAATTATATGTGTCTCTAAATATCTCTTAGTAATTAACTTGATTGATATCAGAACTGCAGGACACAAATGCAATCACTGGATCATCGTGTCACAGATCATCACTTATGAAAGACTCATAGTCTCCCCACTAAGCCATTGCTAAAATTATTACAGCAGCACCACACAATATTAATCATCACAACACATCTACAGACTAAGCAAAATAAATATCAGTACTGCAGGACACAGTTGCAATCACAACAATCATAGTGTCACATGTCATCATTTTTTTTTCATGCTAAAAAATTACACAGCTAATAATTTCTGAAGTGGGAAAGGAAAACTAAGGGAAATGCTTTCAAGATTTCAGAACTGCAGGACACAATATTAATCATAAAGTCATTGTGTCAAATCTCATCATTAAGTTATAGCATTTCATGAACCCTGCCATAATCTTATTCTCAAAAACTGACATAAAATACATGGGGCAAAACTAATAGAATTACCTGTGAGCAGCTTCATTTTGTTCGAATGGCACTCTACAAATTGTTCTTCCTTCAACTGGATTCAAAATTCTAATGAGAGATGCCCACATGCCTGGCCCAGCTTTAGGGGCACCAAACAAACTTTCAGGAAGATCTTCATTCAAAAATGCTTCAGCCATCTCCCTTGCTAGTTCCTGTTCCTCTTCACCAGCTGCTTCTTGCATTTCCTGAGTAAATAGAAAGGACATAAAAAACATTTCTTGGACTGTCCTTTCCAAATGTAAGTATCCACTTAAAAAGAATGACATTGTACCTCAGCCATTTGAATTCTACGTTGTTTTTTAGTTTCTTCAGTATATGCATTATGTTCGGTCTCAACCATAACAAGGTGCGATGATTCAGGATGGATAATAAACTTCCTTGGTGTGTATTCAACAGGGAATGAAACCTTCACAGGATATCAGATAAAAAAAATTATTTACCGCAGGAAAAATTATTAGACAGTAATTGTAACTTTTAAAGATAATGTAGACTGACCTGGTTAAATACTGCACCCAATTTTTCTAATGCCAAAATTCTTAATGTATTTGTTGATATAGCTACAATACCCTCTGGACACTGCTCTGAGGAGAAACCAGCAGCATATTCTAGGGACTCATAAGAGAGGGGAGTCAAATGGAAACGGTTTTGATAGTAGTAGCTCAGCCATGACCGACTTGACATAGCAAGTACCTGAAAATTAAAATAAGTAAAGTAACAGCTCACAAGAATATTTACATATCACATAAATTCTGGACCTACCGCTTCACTTCCTTGCATCCGAATACGGAAGAGTTTCACAGGTCTGGACCCAAGATAACGGGTTCGGGTATCAGCAAGGTCTCCAGTAACAGGATCAAGTACTGTTCGAAGCAAGACACCATTTTGAAGACCAATATTCAAATACAAAGTCCCTTGCACACCACCTGTGTCTGCTTCCTCACGATCCCTAGTTTCTCTGTCACCACCACCCATTTCCACAATACACAATGACTCGGCAGCAGCAGGTAAGGCTTGCATACTGAGTGGGGAGAGACAGTCCTAAAAAAACACAAAAAGCTTCAGTTACAAACTGCTTCTTACTTCACACATTGCACCATGAAGTTAATCAGTACTCACAGATGGGTCCAATGAAATTATGCGGACAGTATTGTCTGAAAGGCCAACAGCCAGAAAACGCGATCGCTGCTCTCCAACAGGCACATTAGCTAGCGCCATGCAGATGACATCACTAGGCATTTCTTTCCGTTCAGTGTATTCATTAAGTTGACCCGTCTGTAATTATTAACAAAGACATAACAAATACAATTTACAGGTTATTAAAATAAATGAAAAAGAATATGAAAAGAAATACTTACAGGATCCATTTCGAAGTACACAAGTTCCCCACCAGTGAGAGCAATCACAACTTGTCTTTGGTTAACAGCACACTTTACAATTGTTTTCTTTCCAGGTGCTTTCCATTCGTTGACTCTTTTGTCAGCTCTGATGTGTCGAATACCATCAGGATATACCTGTTGACAAGACGAGAGACTCTTAACACAAAAACAGACTTCTATCAGCAGACAGTGCTAGATTAATAATGTCTCTTACCTGTACAAGGGCATCATCTCCCAGCGCTGAGCAGGAGAGGGTGGGGGTAATGCCAAGGAAACCAGATTCAGTGACTTCTTCTACCGTCTCACCAATAGATAGTACCAATGTAGCATTGACAAAAGATACAATAATGTACGCATCAAATTCCTCTGCAAGTATAAAAGACCAAAAGATGGGAAAGAGAAAACTTAATAATCAATGATTCAAATTGCTCAAAAACTCAATACAATACACATTGTAAGATGCTTACCGTCAGCTCTCCTCTTCACAGTCCAAACAGCACTTGGATTACCTGGCAGTTCAGACTTTGCCATTTCAGAAACTTCCAAACCATGACGTAAGACTCTGAGGGTAGATCGTGGACCCCTACCACAAAGCATATACAGCTGAGGGGTATCTTCATTAGCTGCAAAAAATAGGAACTGATAAGTAAACATGAAGATTTAAGAAACGGTCAAGGCTGTTCAGACATTTTCTTTTACCTAAATCAGCAACCTGGCAAGCCAAAATGGGAGATAAAGAATCTAGCTCATCAACCATAACTAGATTACGAAGAGCACGAGGTGCAAAGAAAAATGTGTCCCCCTCCTCCAGAGGCATTGCAGAACTGAACTCAGGTTCATCATCATCATCCCCTAAATGAGCAATCTGATAAAGGTAGCTGAAATTGCAATAAAATAGGAAAATGAAATAAAAACATTCAAAACTATAAAACATGAGAAAAAGAAACGTCTATTTCACTTACTGATTTCCAAACTCAGAGGCAACAAAAAGAAAGCCAGTCTTCATGACGCACATTGCAGAAGCAACCGGCACAGTGTCAAAATATTTCAGTTTAATTTCTGTGACAACATCTTCATCTGTCTCTAATGTAATTTTGAATATGTCACCTTGCTCTGTTTGAGCAAGGAAGAAGAACATGGACTTTGTCTTGTGTGTTGCAGAACATACAAAAATCATGCCTCTTTCTGGATCATCCAAGTCATTCCGTCGACGTGGAATGGGGCAACGAATATCATGCTGGTCACCCAAGTTTTTGTAAGTCAGATAGTTTTCAGAGCAAATGAGCACACCACTGGGGCCATCATTGCCTCCAGGAACAGAAATAAGAAAGTTGGCATGCTCTTCTAATGGCTCACTGTATTTCCTGACAACATGGTTCAGTCCTAAATCAAGTTCATAGAATGTGAGAGTTTGTTGTGTTTTATTTGCTGCTTCACCAGTTGGGTCTGAATCAGCTTCCTGGGGGGAAAGAAAATTAAAAAAAGGAGTAAATAATTTAAACTAAACATGTGGAAGATGGACTTAAACCTTCAATGACAAACCTCATAGTCTATCTCCAGACAGGCAAACATTGGGTTCTCAAACCCAACATCAACACCAACCATATGATACACTAATGTATTACTTTTGTGTGCCTCCAAAGGAGATGATATGGTGAGACGAGCCTCAGCATCTCTGTTAAGAATATAAACCAATTTTTGCTTTTCAACAGCACCTGAAATCAGTTAAGTGAATTACAATAAATCAGATAAATAAAACAAAAAGGGAGGAAATATCATTATGGTAACTGTTAATATCATAAAAATAATTTGAAGATACCACCCAAATAATTAAATTCGTCTTACCAATCATTACAGCTCGTCCTTTTGGGTCAATTGCTAAGTACTGTCCAGGAACAATCCGCCTACACCCACTTTTACCAAAAGTTTCCTGATGGGCCTTGTCAAACACATTTTTCTGAGGAAGATACTCTAAAATAACAATTCTTCCAGAATCTGACCCAACCACAATATAGTCTGCAGGGAAATGAGAAATGATTAATAAAAATAAAAGTCACTACAATCTGCATCTATTAACGTATGAAGCAAAGTTACCTTTCGAACCACCCGTCAATCTGAATGACATAAGCGATCTAATAACACCGAAAACTTCAACTGTCAACAGAGTGTGAACCTTGCCAGTATTGGGATCAGGCCTCAACAACTCTAAGGATTTTCCACGAGACACGACAATTTCTTGAACTTTGCTGCCACTGAAGTTGCCATGAACAGCGTGGGTAATGCCAGTGGCTCTTTGTAAAGTTAAGTTGTAAAGATGCATCTTGTCTGACTGGTATTTACACTATAGGTGGTACGTCTTTGTTAACTTTGTTAATCTATGAAACAAATTACACTACACAAGAGCAGCCTTCATCCATCTGAAAGGAAATAAAATTTAATATAAAACAAGAGAAAGTCTGTTGACATAGTGTTGCTAAGACCAAAATTATTATGAAACAAACAGAACAGTAATGCATTCGATACCAAGACTAAGAAGAAAAGATGAATGAGGCCCAATTGTAAAGAGCAAAGTTAAGACAAGGACAATTATCTAATAAAGAAACGAAGGAAATATAGTATACCAAACCAAAGAACATCTAGATTTCAATGAAAATTCAGAATTTATTTGACCCGCCTTAACCTTAACAAGCGCGATGATAAGAAGGCTTAAGTAAGATACCTTCATGATTATTTTGGACGTTTTAGAAAAAAATGAACGAGCAGTTGAAACAAATTTAATGAAACATATTTTCTTTAATATACACACCACATTCAGGAAGGATTCGATGGATTAAATAAAGAACTTAAACAGCCAAATCTGTAAACAGCGTCCGGTAGACCGGCGTCTACTGAAAATGGCGGAGGAAATAGTAAAATTTTCATTGAAATTTACGTTGCTTGATGAAAAAAAGACAGAAATGATGGTGGCTGATGACGCAAACAGTAAGAAACGTGTTAAGTTTGGTGTATTAATAAGAAGACCTCTGAAAGAAATCCATAATAAAATTTTGCATTAAGTGTTTCTTGCGATTTGTTGTGTTGGCTAAACGGTCGGAGCCTTTACGCACAGTACTTTGACTTCTTATAGGGGAAACAATAGCGGGAATCGTTTGGCACATTCAAATGCGCAAAGCACCAGGCACCGCTGTTTGTTTAGGTATATTTCCAATTTATAAAACGAAATTTGAAGTGAAATCATCTCGTTCTTCCAATAAGACCTAGGTGCATTATTTTTCACAGCCCTGGCTTTATTTGTATCTTGCACCGCTAGCACAAGTATTGTGGCTTTAGATATTTTCAAAACACCCGCCGACTATTTGTTTTCATTCTTTTTTTATTGCAGTTGTGGTCGTGAGAGTCGCTTGCGTGTGTACGTGTGGAAGTAGAGTTGACAGTGTTAAATCTACCACAATAGCGCAACTCTTAAAGTTTCGCTTTAAATTTTGCTCGAAAGCTCAAGGCACAACGTTAGGACAACCTAAAGAGCGTTGGCATCACGCGGCGCGGGTTAAATCTTCCACCGGTCGTCTCTTTATCTGCAACTTAACCCTACTTCTGGACCTCACTTCGTTGTGCAGCACTGCCGTGGCACTGCTTAGCAGGCGATTTGTGGTTTCTTTTCGCATTGAGAGCAGCCTTCCGGATCTCCAAAACAGAGGTTAGTATCGAATATTTTAAAGGACAATAGCAGCAGTTGTTGATATTCAACTCAACTTATCCAAGACTAGTTGTTGCTGCGAAGTTCATCGGCAGCATGTTCCTTTTCTCCACTTTATTTGATCGTGAGACCACATTGATTTTATTATTTTCCCCTTGATTACACTTTGTGCTGCTGTTCAGAGTGGTTGTCGCTCACCAATGGGTAACTTTTTCCCTGGAAGGATATGTCTCAAGTACAACTCTTGCGTGGTCGGTCAAAGGATAAATACTTTCGTTTTGTCTATTTGTTGAGAATAGAAATCTTTTAAAATGTCTATGCTTTATGTGCAATCTATTTCAAGTACAAAATATGACACGTTCTGTAACCCTGTTCTAGAATGAAACGATCCATTGTATTCCCTTACATTGTTTATCAAACAAAATTGTTAGATGACTGTGCATCTCTAGCGATGCTGAGAGCTTGGAGTTGTAATTCTCTATCTTTAAAGGTGGGCTAAAGGAAGGAGTGTTTACAGTCAAGGCGCTTTTTCCCTTCAATTGATTAAGGAAATCACCTTTTACAAAGGGGCAGCAAACTTAAAAAATCTATGTACACTAAAATTTCAGAAATATTCAAAAAATACAGGGATTTATTTAAAAATAAACACAATTACAATTAAACGCTTGAAAAAGATGCTACAAAAATACAAGAAATACATGCAAAGTGTTCATAGAAATACCAGAGTTGGCTGTCCCTTGCCTATTACTTTCCAACGATGAAACAAACTATTTTGTTTGTTCCATTTTCTAAAACTACCTGGGTGTAGTTTGATAAAAATGCCATATTCTGACTGCTGATTGAAATCGCAAATTTCACTATCAGGCACAATTTGCATGGTGGTAAGCTGAGCTCTGCATCTTCAGGCTGCAGAGGGAGAGGTGTAGGACGGGGATTCCGCACAGTGGCCTCATCTCCCTGTCCTTGTCGCACTCGTGGGGCCGTGCGATGAGGAACAAGAGAGAGGACATTACTAAAGCCACCCTGCTGCTGGACCAGAGCGCGCGCGCGCCCGGCCCGGCCCGGCCCGGCCCGGCCCGGTTCAGTGCCTTACCTCTCCCTCCCTCACCCGCTCCCTCCCCCTGCCCTCCCTGCTACCCGCCTCCCCCCGGCCTCACGCTCACGGTGTGGAGGGATGGAGGGGGTGGCGCTTAGCCCAGCCCTGGAGCGTCAGGAGGCGGCGGGGAATCGATACAAAACTAAACGGGGCGGGGTGAGGTGGCGGGGCGGGGCGGGGCGGGGCGGAGCGTGGGGGTTGGGAGGGAAGCCGAGGGGAGGGACGAGCCCCTGCCCGGCCCGGGGCGCGCCTCGCCGCGCAGCGCGGGCGCGCGGGCGTCAGCCAGGAGAGGAGAGGCGGCGGGTGATGAGGATCATCGAGATGATGGAGAGTTTGTGTGGCGAAAGGATTGCCGCTCCGTTTCCGTCCCTAAAGCCCTGATGTCATTCATTTGACCCGGGCCGAGCTGGGCCGGCGGGGCGGGGCTGGGACAGGCGAGGGGGCCCGGCTCGGGCTGCATGGGCTGCGCGCAGCGCAGCGCGCAGTATTTTGGATTAGAGTCCGACGACCCTCTTCCTCTTGCTCCCGCAACGCCCGGCCCCGTCCCGGGGCAAGAGAGGGAAGAGGCGTCTGAACAGTCACTGTTTGTTTGCCACTGAAAGCGTCTGATAGTTTTTTAAAAATGGCACTGAAATCAAAAGTGTTCAACTGACGCATAGACTTGAAACTGTTGAACGCAGTGTTGAACACTTTCAGATGCTAGGTTTGAAAAGTCCAATGTATATCTCATACGGGGCATCAAGTGCTATCTTGATGTGTTGGCCGCATCAGAATCAATCAGAACGTGTCCAACTAAAGTGTTGGCCACATTCGTCCCCGATGAAATACATGAATAACTTTTTCACTTAGCATGTATGAAAGTGTTCAACTCTGTTTTCAACACATGAAAGTGCGTCTCAGTTGAAAACTTAATTTCAGTGTGAAGTTGAGATGGATGAGAATGGTATCAATCCATTCTTTGTTTCTTTTTTTTTTCTATTTTTTTTTTAACTGTTCCTTGAAAAGAAACAAATTTGGTGGGCGTATTCTTTTTTAACTGTCCCGATGTTGAAGGCCCCAATGACAGGACGGGTCTGGGACGCGCGGCGCCCGCAGTGTGAATGACAAGGCTTGCTGCTCCACACAAGACGGTCTGATGAGCATGTCTGGCCCGGCCTGGCCTGGCCTGGCCGCAGGATCACCGGATGTGGCTTTCCCCTTTGGCTAGGCTACATTTTTTTTTCGTACTTGATCATAGCTCATGCCGGGTTGGGGGAAGAGGATGGCGGCGCGGCGGCGGCGAGCGAAGGCCAGGGGTATATCCGAGCCGCGTTGCTCGTGCCGTGCTGGGAGAGGGGGGGCAAGGGGTCCGACCGGGGGCCCCGGGGGCGAGTGCGAGCCACGCCATGGGGCTCCCCGCGGTCCTTGTGCTCGGCGCGGCGCGGCCGGGTCATGACGCCGTCCTCAGGGGCCTAAAGCACACCGCCGGGCAGGTGTAGGCGACACGCACCGTCCTGGCGGGGGCCTGGGCAGCCGCACGAGCGGAGGGAGGGTGGCTCCGGGCTGGGCTCCGGTCCTTCCGGGTCCGCTCCGGGGCGGGGGGCGCTGTTCTGCCCAGCCGGTGTACCGAGCTGTGCGCCCTCCCCCCCTCGCTCCGCCCCGCCCCCCCCTCCCTGAGGCCGGCCCCGCTGCCTCGCCTTCCCTTAGGCCACTGCCGCCCACCAGCCCACGCCGCCGCCGCCGCCGCCGCGAGGGTGGCCGACTGTCACCCCCGCCCCGCCCCGCCCGCCCCGCGCAGCCACGCGGCCGGCTGGAATTCTAGCTCACAGGGGCGGATCCAGGCGGCAGCCATGCTGGCAGCCAGCGTGGTGCGGTGGGCTAGGCCGGCTCCGGGGCTGGCTGGCGCGCTGGCGCTGCGCGCCGCTCAGTTTGGCCCCGGACGGGGAAGGTTGAGGACGGCTCGCCCTCGCCCCGCCCCGCCCCGCCCGCTGATACGCGTCTCGCCAGCGCGCCCCGCGCTGCGCCGCGCTCTCCGCCGACACGCGCGTCTGTGTAGGACACCCACCTCACCCCGCCCCACCCCACCCCGCCCGGCCCTCGCCCCCTTTTGAGCTGTCCTGTGCGCGTCTTCCTGTGCCCCCCTTTATGTACCTTTGTTTTCCCTCCGGTGGCTTAGCGATGCGCCGAGCGGTAAGTAGTTCTTTATGCTTTTTGTCGATCCCTGTTTGATAAACCTTAAATTTTAAAATCTAACAGAACGTCCTGCTGTCAATGTGTCATCCAGTACCGCTCGTAATTTCAGATTACGTTCCGATCCGTACATGATCTGGTGTAAATTTATAAATTTGTTAATTTCGTATTTACGCTAATCCCACTTGGTGAAAACAGTTCAAACCGCATGAATGTTTTGGCTGCACTGAAATTACGTTTCAAACCCAAACCGTAGGCAAACCGTAAGCGGGCTCGGTATTGTTGTACCCCGTGAATACGTCACTGCCTCTTCCTGGAAAATCCTTCGGGCTCCAGTCTTCGTGGCAACCCCTTTAATTTAAATTCTTGAATATTTGTGTTTATTTTTTGTTTGTTTGTATACACTTTTATAGGTGGTTAGAAACTTGCCTTGTCTGTTTTAATAGGTATGGTGGGACGCTCCCCCGGCATGTGCTAAGTGCATTTGCGTGTTTGCCGGCGCGCTGAGAGGGAAGTAAAAGAGGGGGTGGGTTGGGTAGTTTAAAGTGTGATGAGATTTGTGCGGTCAATGCTCCGGTCGTGCCTCTCGGGCGGGCCCCAGCGTGACCACAACGTGACCACGCACGAGGCGGTGCGCGGGGCGGGACAATGATACGGGTGGAATCAGGTACCGCAACGCAAACGGTAATGAGCAGCAGTGGTGGGTGGGGCGAGCACTGGGCGCGCGGTGGGCTGGGTGGGCTGGGGCGGGACGGGCCGCGGTGCACGCAGATTCACGCAATTCGATTTTGGGGGCTTTGGGTGGGCTCCCCCTCGGTGGCGGTCCGGGACCAGGCCCGACCCGGCACGGCACGCGCTCGAAGTAACTCTTCTCGGGGCTGACTCAATGTTTGGGTCGCGGCGCGCGGGCTCGCTATTATATGTCTGCTCAAGTGTGGGCGCATTGTCTGCCACCGAGGGGAGAGTCTTTTCGAAAAATCATTGTACCTGCTCCCACAAAAATAATTCAAAACAAAAATCAAGAAAAAATATACCAAAAAAATATCCGAAAAATCGTGAAAAGATTGAAATAAAATTGAAATAATTCAAAAAGGGGGATAACAGATCAAAAGTTATTTAAAAGTGTCAGAAGTTTTTCTTGAAAAATCAAAACAAAAAATCAAACAAATCAAAAGTAAAAAATAAAAAAATATATAATAATATTATAAACATGATGTAGTATGAGTGATTCTCCCCCCTTCCCCTCCCCCCGGGTTGTCTGTCACAGATGAAGAAGAGTGCAGGCCTTTTTTAAGGAAAAGTATACAGCATTTCTTGTCTGCTTTCTCTGGAGTAGATTTTTGCAATGCGTGTGAAGTTAGAAGTAGGCGACAGAGCTTTATTGAGTTTCAGTCTCCGAGGTCGTTTTCCGGAGCTGCAGCTCGAGGCCCGCGGCAGGGGTGTAAAGGACTCATCATTTTTGATAGAATTTCATGCTACAAATATTTTTTCCTCTCTGCTTTCTGATGCGTGTAGTGGTGAAACGTCAAGATTCATGTTGGGTGGGTAGGAGTGAGTTGGAATTGCATCAGACGTGCTGCTGTCCGCCCGGTCCGCCCCGCTCCGGGGAGTGGGAACAAAAAGGAACGAGCGTCGGTGTCTTAAGGGTTGATGGATAAGGGTTGCGGGGCGGAAGGGGGGGGGGGGGCGAATCCCGCTCAGCCCAGCCATTTTAAACCGCAGCGACCTCGCCCCGGCCACAGGCGCTCTTTGACGACACAGGGCGCTGAACTGAAGTGTCAGGGGGGGTGGGGGGGGGGGGGTGGAATGGAGCTAAGGCAGGGCTCCCCTATCCGCTTGACTTGCGTCGCAGAACATTTTCGAAATGCGACCTAGTTTTCTACGGCTTACGGTCAATCAGTCCAAGAGGGGGAAGGGAAGGTGACAATTTGTCATTTGTGTGCGTGCCGAGGGCACCGGGGCCGGGGCCACCGGGGCACCGCTGTACGCAAAGGGCGACGCCCGGCCCAGCTCAGCCCGCCGACCTTTGCGTTTCCGTTTAGGGTTATGAATTTCTGTGCCTCCGGGCCTCCGGGGGGTGTCGAGTAGGGCAGGCTCGGCGGGCCGCTCCAGCCCGCACCGCCCCGCGCAGCTCAATGTTTTGGGAAAGGTCATTGTGTCAGCGCCAACACCAACGGGGCGGGGCGGGATGGGGCGGTTGGGCTGGTCTGCAGAAAGGCCTAGGTGTTGGTGGTATAGGCTGCAAACATTTTGTTGCAAACGCAACCCTCCAAAATGTATACGAATTAATATGAATGTATGAATGAAATTTGTATTAATATGTACATGTGCGTGTGCGCACGCATACCCAAATATACATCGCTCAGCTGAAATGTGAAAAATTAGCACTACGGCTAAAAACGTTTGCAATTGTGGAAAAATGAATAAGGTAGCTAGAAAATTATCACCGTGGCTTAAAAATTAGCCGCGCCTATACAGCTAAAAAATTAGTACGCCCTCTAAATTTTGCTCGGACGCGATTTTTTTTTCCTTTTTTTTTTTTTTCGTGCAAGTCAGTCGCTGGAGCAAACTTTTTGTCGGGCGGGTAGGTGACACTCAATCGGTTCCGTGGTTTAGCATGTGCCAAAGCCCTGGGTCGCCCGCCGGGGAGATTATTACTCCCACCGTGTAGAAAGCCTTATGGGTGCGGCCTACTCGGCGGGGATGATAAAATACTGTTCGTTTACCTTCTCTTACTGCTCAGCGACTGATGGGCGGTTGACACCGCGGAGTAATCCGCTAGGCGGGGTCAGGTCACCGCCGGCGGGGCGGGGCGGGTAGCTAGTCCAGCCCAGCCCGACTGGCCCCCCGTTGTGGATCGAACATCAGTATGGTGTGCGTGCGGCGGTGAGGCGGGTCTGGTCGGCCCCGGCCCGGCCAGTGTATCAGTGCGGCCTGGCGGCCTGGCGGCCTGGCCCCGTTCACTTCCCACACGGGAGTGTCCGTGTCGCGCCCGCAACCCGCAACCCACAGGGGGCCTTCCGCATCGCACCATGCTATTGCCTATTAGAGTTTGCGGGTTTGTGACTTGGTCCGCTGCGCCCCGCCCCGGCCGGCCGGTCGCGCGCGGCCGCGGCTAGACCCACCAGACCCCTGCAGCTGCGGGGGTAGGCACGCCCGCAGCACGCTCCGTCTAGCCGGGTGGCCTATCTGCCGGATGGCGGGCGGCGTGTTCTGGCAGAGCTGGAGCCGGAGGGGCGCGGGCGGGGCGCACGGAGGCGAAGGAGGCACCGCAAGGGCTGCTCGAATAACCTCTTTCCTTATCTAGAGTTAGTGTTCATGGGGCATTGCACAAGTGTTATTCAAGTATCGGACACATGTTTTTTACGGTACACTCTAAATGGGAAAGGACAATATTGTATCCAGCCAAGTTGTGCCCTTTGTGCACATCTAGAGAAGATATAAATTTGTTTCCAATCTAGGGACAAAATAGGCTAAATTGTCCCTAGATTGGAAACAAATTTACATCATGTCTGCACAAGGGCACAACTTGGCTGGATACAATATTGTCCTTTCCCATTTAAAGTGTACACAAACAAAGGGGCGGCCAACCCAAAAAAGACCGGGTACCGTTTGCTATTTTTTTGAATGCGTAACAGTGTTGCGGGATTGCCATACTCGCCAGGGCTTCAGAGGCCATGGTGCCTTACGGGCGATCGGGGTAGGCAAACCCCCAACACTGTTACGCATTCAAAGAAACACCCGGTACATGCTGAAATACTCGTGAACCTCTAAGAAAATAAAGGAAATACTCGAAAAATACAAGGAAATAAATGAGAATGCTATACTAAGAAAAAAAAACTTGCCCATGGAGCTAAAAAGTTAACATTTTGAGCTTGACAACTAAGTTAGCTGTACCACACTGTAAAAAATAGTTGTTGAAAAACAACCCTTTCAGTGATGACTCTGTTGTTGACAAACAGCCATGTTGTTCGAGAACAACAAAAGTTGTTCAAAAACAAACATGGTAGTTTTTAATTTAAACAAGAAAATTGTTGTTCTTGAACAACTTTTGTTGTTCTTGGACAACTTTTGTTGTTACTATACAACTTTTGTTGTTACTAGACAACCTTTTTGTTGTTACTGAACAACTTTAGTTGTTCCTTGACAACTTTTGTTGTTACTTGTTAACAGTCGTTGTTACTTGACAACAGTCGTTGTTACTTGACAACAGTCGTTGTTACATTACTAGTCGATGTTGTTGTACAACAACACGAGTCAGTGAAAAAATTAACAATAAATTTGCTGTTAATTTACAACATTATTTCCTACAGTGCACAAAACATTCATCTAAAGAGCAAAGATTTTAGCCTTGCTGCTAAATTTTTCCTTCATAGCTCCAAATGTTAAGAAATATTTTCTTCTCAGTTTTAGTAACTTTTCAAAATGCTGATCAAAAATACAAGAAAAAATACGAGAAACTCTTGAGAAAAACAAGAAATACAAAGTAAGTCTTCACAAAAGTATACACAAGTTGGCGGTTCCTCGTTTAGAAACAAAACCTTAATTACTACCCCAATTTCGAAACAATGAATTACAATATAACGGCTAGTTAACTATTATCTCGAACATAAAATAAAACTACACGGAAAAGAATCGCTCAGCTGAAATTAGATGTGAAAAATTAGCACTACGTCTAAGAACTTTGAACAGCGGAAAAATAAATAGCAGGGTAGCTAGAAAATAAGCTGCGCCTATACGGCTAATATATTAGTACACATGCTAATTTTTTTGCTCAGACGCGTTTTTTTTTTTCTCTTTTCGAGTAAGATAAAGAGAAGAGGGGGAGACAAATGACTCTCTGGCCCGGCCCTGCTCTGGTTTGCAGTGTCCCGCAGGTCGGCGGCGCGCCACGGCGGCCCCATTATCTAATGGGCTGATGGCCGAACTGGGCTGGGCGTATGCCGGCGGGGCTGACGGCCTGTCCCAGCAGGGCGGGGCCCCGGGGCCCGCCCCGGCCCGGCCCGGCCCCAGGCTGGTCAGGGTCGGTCACGCCCGCGGGAGGGACGCCCATGCAGCTCGGCCCGCGCAATGAGGTGTAGTGAAACGGCGCGTTTGAAATTTGAAATGTTCTCTGACCCGCGAACTCGTGCCTCCGACAGCCGGACTGCGCGCTTCAGGCACTCACTACCAGCCCCCAGGGGAGGGCTACATACGCGCTTGGCTTGCAAAAATGGACTCGAGAATAACAGCCACACGCGCTAACAGTAATGTCTGCCTTTTGAAGGAAAGGGTAAAACTTAAAGGAACTCCCCGATTTTGAGTATGTTTCCTTAAAAGATAAGGGAAAGTCTCTCATTTTTTTAAGGGCTCTTCCTCAAAATCTGAGGTTTCCTAAAAATCAGGCAGCTCCTCCAAGTTTTTCCTTTTTCCTTAAAAAATCAGGCATTGTTTTTTTTTTCCCGTGTACCTGACACCTGAAATTTACGTTACAGCCATATTTATATTTATGTTATGTGTAGGTATTGTCTTAAAGTGTCATCTGCTAAAAACAAGAAAAACTATAGTTTTTAAAAACCTTGTAGACGTTATGTCCTCTACGTTTTGGTTTGGGTGCGGGGTTTATTCATTCAAGACAACTGCCTCGCCCCGTCCCGTCCCCCGTGCCCTGCCGCTCTCCAGAGTGGTGTGTCGTAACATCTGGTGGGCGATGCGCAGCGCAAGGGTCCAGTGTGCGGGCCGGGCCGGGAGCCTCTGCTCCGGCTCTGGCAGTGCCACAGGACTCGCCGAGGCGCAGCGACGGTCCGTGTCGGCATACAAACGAACTGGAAACTGGAGGGAACTGGAGGCGGGGGCAGTCAGACCTCCTCCATGCCCTCCCGCCCGCTGCGCTGCACCATACCAGGGGTTTTTCTTCTTTTGCCCTCCACTCCACTCCACCTTATTTGCTGCTTATTTGTGGCCTCAGCTTCGCTGCGGAGTTGGGCTGGGAATTAAGCCAGTGTCTCGCTCCTCTCCCCCACAGGGCCCCGCCACCCTACCCCGCCCCGCCCCGCCGCGCCCTGCCCCAGTCCGCCTCGCTCACAAGGCCCACCGGCGCAGAAACAGAAGGAAAAGGACTGCTAAATTGAGGGTGCGTGAGGATCGGCACTTGTCAGCGCACAGGAAGTGGAGAAAGAGAGAGAGAGAGGACGATGGAAGGAGGGAGGGAGAGAGAAAGAGATGTATAAAAAGAGAGAGATATGACGGGTAAGTGGTAGGGAGGGAGTGGGGGCGGAGAGAGAGAGAGAGAGGGGCAGAAAGAACCTTTCCTCGCTCCGGAGAGGGGCGCCTCATCCCTTGCATATCGTGGTTTATCCTCATGTACCAGTCTGCCTCCCCATTTTCACGCGGGCTGTGTCGCGTTTGATTGAGTGTGTGTGTGTGTAGGTGTGAGCGCGCGCGCGCGTGAGAGAGAGAGAGAGAGAGAGAGAGAGAGAGAGAGAGAGAGAGAGAGAGAGAGAGAGAGAGAGAGAGAGAGAGAGAGAGAGAGAGATGGGTTAGATGGATTGAGGGAAGCAGGGGACACGGCCAGAGCGGGCCGGAGCCGGCGCGGGGGCGGGGTTAGCTATAGGGATGGGGACGATGATGGGATTCATCTTTGTTTCCGCCCGCGGCGGGGCTGCTCGTCTCGTCTCTCCCGTGTGCGGGGCGTGGCGGCGCGGGGCGGCGCGGGGCAGGACCTCTGCCTCCGTGCCGTGCCGTGCCATTTCCTCCCCTCCGCTGGTTTGCGGCTGCTGCGGGGGCCGGGCCGGGCCGGGCCGGGCCGGGCCGGGCCGGGCCGGGCGGGACGGGGATGAGCGGAATGACCTGGAGGACGCAGGACGGCGCTCGCATTGACCTCACTCCACACACACGCGCGCGCGCATGTCGTAGTGAGAATGTGGTTGGTAGCCGTCAACATTTTTAAACCCACCTTGATAGGTACTGATATTTAAAAAAAAAAAAAAAAAAAAAAAAAAATGTGTTGATTGTAAATGCGCCCGGGTGAAAGGATCTGTAGTTTAACTGTAGCAAAAACTATAGTGGGTGAACTATACTGTAAGACTGCAATCTCAAATAATGTAGAAGTGTGAGTTGCCACGAGTTGAACTGCACGACTGTTTGGACTCCGAACTGTGTCACAAACTGTACGTGAAACTGTAGTTGCGATGCATTTTCTCTACTGTCTCTAGCGTGCTTTGTCAGTGCATATCGAACTGTAGTTTAAAATTCCAGTATAAATTGAGTTTTGTCATTGTCACGAATTGTTGTGTCGACTGTGGTTGTTCACTTCAGTTGGTTTTGTACTTTTCTTAATTCGAATGAGAATGAAGCATACCGTTACGCTTGAAGACGTTACGCTTGAAATGAAGCGTACGAAAGGAATTCTCCCATACATTTAGATAGGACGAATAGGAGCGGATCGACCTGGTACGCTTGATTTTACGCGTAATCTCAGTATGCTTGAAAACGGGGCGTAAGGCTACGCCTTAGTTTTACCAGAGTGTAAAAAACAAAACGGACGTTCTGTGTTAAAAATAAAATGGAATGCGTGTGTAATGAACGCCGCGGGTGGGACGCTCACCCGCAGCCGCCAGTGAGTCTGACTAACGCTTATTGTTTCTCCGTCTGTTGCAGGTACTTGTTGTGCTGCGGCGCGGTGTGAGGGACGCAAACACCGACCCCACCGGCTCGCGGCCCGTCGCGAAGACTTGTGGCGCGAGAAGTCTCATTCTGCGGCGCGAAGAGGGGAGAGCCGCGAGAGGAGGACGAGGCTCTGCGGGGCGGGGCGGGGCGGGGCGGGGCGGGGCGGGGCGGGCTGCGCTGGACTAGGGACACCCCGCCCCGCCCCGCCCCGCCGCCCTGCCCTCGCCTAGAGTCCCCCTCGTTGGGTGGAGATGGGACGGCTGATGTGAGACGCGGTGGGCAGGACGCGTCAGAGGCTTTATTCCTTTACCCATCCGCCGATGTTATGGTGGGGCGTAACCAGACCTCTCTCACTGTGAAAAATATCCTCGTAAATTTACGATATTATTTGTAATTTTGATTTTTCAAAATATGTCGTAAATTTACGACTGCCCATTCTTGCTCGTCGGTCAATTCCAAGTTGATAGGGAGTGCTTGTAAATTTACAGTTTCAAATTGTAATTTTACGAATTTTATCATGGAAAATTTTCCCGTAAGCCTTACGAGTATTTTTCACAGTGCTTAGTCCGTTTGTCCCTCCGTCCGTCCGTCCGTCCGTCCGTCCGTCCGTCCGTCCGTCCGTCCGTCCTCTCCTTGACATGGTCCGTCCGTTCAGTCCCTTACAGCAAGCCGCATCCGTCCGCGAGCCCCGCCGGCCCGGCCCGTCTCGGACAGAGCGTGTCACAGTAACTGCCAAGCATCACGGTCCGGTTCGTCTAACGTGCGTCGTTCCGGAAAGCGCGCTGCCATCGACGGCGACCTCGAGCTGACTCTGTAAATACCAGGGCGAGGATTCTCTCCCTCGGGAGAGCGACAAATTTTCTCTTACTCTTCGAGAGCGAGGTTTGGTTTCCTCGCTCGATTTAGAGCAATATAATAGTCTCGAGGGTTGGGGAACCTCGCCCTTTTTGAGTGAGGACTGCTATCCTTTATCACACTTAATTTGAGTGATATTATGAAAAATCTTGCTCTTTTTAGATGAAACATCTTACTCTTGCATTTGTAGAGTGATGAGCGTGGCCCGAGACGCGAGCGGCCTTGCGGCTGGAGCAAGGCAAGGCAACGCGCTTGACTGTTCGACCCGTTTGGTTTAACGCCGCGTATGTGTCGGTCGGCTGGCCGCAGTGATGCGCCCCGCCCCGCCTCGCCCGGGACACAATGCGTGTGTTATACCCCGGCCCGCCCGGCCCGCGCCGCCCCTACCCTGCTCCCCGAGGGGCTCGCTGGGGCATTAACGCTTAGTGGTGATGTAGGGAGGGAGGCCCCCGCGTCCCCTGCTGGTGCGGCCCGGCCCGGCCCGGCCCGGCCCCTCGCCTGGCGCGGATACTGGGGTCGCAAGCTGTGAAATTGAAATTATCCTCTCGCAATAGAGGGGTGGGGGGTGGGGAGGAGGAGCCTACCCTTGCCTCGTGGGTGGTTTAGCTTGTTCGCAAGATCCCAGCAGATTCTGCGCGCAGAGAGAGAGACAAGAGGGTAGCTCCCTCTCTCTCCCTCGTTGCCCGCGGTGTGAGCGAGGACAGGAGGGGGTGGCTGTGGTGGCCAAGGACTTGGGATGGGCTCGCGCGGGGACATTGGAAAAGATGAAGGTGGGCGGTCGGTCCCCGAGAAAGAGGAGGGGTGAGCGTGTTGCCCGCTCCGCACCGCCCGCAACCTGACTGGCTAGTAGAGCAGTGCCCCCGGGAGGGAGTCCCGGCCCGGCTCAAGACACGCTGATAGCCTAATGCAAATGTGAGCGGGAGAAAAGGGAAGGGAAGGAAAGGGAGAGAGAGAGAGAGAGAGAGAGAGAACTGGAAGAGGAGGGGGGCTGGGGCTGGGAAGGTCGGGGGCGAGAGGGAGGGGGGAGGGGATGGCAGTTACAGCGGGGGCTTATAAAGGTAATTGGATATCGCAATGATTACACGGAGCTCTTTCGCTAGGGATAAGACAAACGAGCGGCCTGCGGCTCGTTCTGGAATAATTGCAGGGGGCCCCGCATATAAAACGTGATGGGGTGTTGCACCCTGGCCGTGCCGGGGGCCTGGGTGGAGGAAGACGGACCTCTCTGTCCTGGTGGTGTACGCAGCGAGGCGGGTGGGGGCTCTGTGCAACTGCATGCACTGGAAAACCAAGTGTATACTTGAATTCATTACGTACTGCATACATAGTAGTCAGCAAATAATGTGTACATGCCCATGTAGGCAGTAAATAGTGTGCCTTTGTACACATTATTTACTGATTACCGTGGCAGGCACACAGGTGATTTTTCGTGTGTACATGCCAAGGTATTCATAGGCATGTACACAATATTTACTGCATTCATGGGCACGTGCACATTAATTGCTAAATACTTCTATATATATATATATATATATATATATATATATATATATATATATATATATATATATATATATATATATATATATATATATATATATATATATATATATATATATATATATGCAATAAATAATGAATTCTAGCACACTCGGTTTTCCAGAGTAGGCGGGGGTGGGGCGACTAGCTCTGTGGGCGCGACGTGCTCTGTCGTCGAATGAACCCCTCCACCGTGCCCTCGGGTGTCATCTCCACCCCCTGCCAGGTCCCTCTCCGCCTGAGCGAAGCGGGGTCAGTAGATGTGGGACAAAGGGCGCCGGCGGCGGGGCGAGGGTAGGGGTAGGGCGGGGAGCGGGAGTTGGCCGGGGCACCGTCGTCGAAGGTTTAGCGGGAAGGGGAGGCACTGATTAGGGAAGGGGCCGGAGGAGGGGGGGGGCTTGATTATCCGCACCCCCTCCCACTCCTTAGTGTTTGCACCTCGTTCCGTTCGGCCAGGCCGGGCGCCGTACTACGGGCGTGGTTCAACGAACCTCTCTCTCTCTCTCTGCCCTGTATGCACAGCCAGCGCGGAACATAGAGTTTACGAGACTCGACCGCCCCCCACAACCCCTTACGGCCGCGGGCCAGGCTGCGCCGCGAAATGAGGGTCGCAAAACAAATAGAAATAAAAATAATAACACACACACACACACACACGCTCAAAAGAAGAAACACGGTTGACGCGATAATGTGTTATCCGTCGCGTGGCGGTGTGTTACTCCTCGGGGCAATGAGGACGGGTCCCTCATCCCCGCGTGGCGCTCGCGGTCTGTCTCTCAAAGACAAAAGAAGGGGGAAAAACAGTGCCGAATTAAACGTCAACCAACAGTAGCGGGCCCCGTCGCCCTGGTTCATTCTGGCGGTGCACACCCCCAGCCCCTCTCCATCCATCCCCATTTCTCCTCTTTCTTTCTCCCAACGACGCCATAGAGTATGTGACCCGACCCGGAGCGGGGGCGGGGGGTGGGGTTGGCGAGGTGTTTGCGCGGAGCAGACGTGTTACGATCGGGGGCGGGGCGCGGGCGGGGCGTGGCGGGGCGGGGCGCGTTGGGGCGGGGACGCATAACAGAGGGACCTCTCGTCTCGCCTCGCTACGCCTCGCCACGCCCCGCCACGCCTCGCGCCGCCAAGATATTGCTTCTGTGGCCGTACGCGCCATACGCCAGCTGATAGAATTTCACCTCGTTGGCATTCGCCGCGGCGAAAACATCGGCGACACAGGGGTACAGGCGTATTCTGTACAGGCTTACGGGAGGATGAAGGAGGAGGACGAAGGCGAAGGCGAAGGCGAGGGGCTGCACTGGGTTCGCGCGCGGGCGCGGAGCAGAGCAGTCGGTGTTTGAGGCGAGATTCGATGAAATATTTAATTAAAGAGTTCATGTGGCTGTTTCTTTCGGTATTGACGCGCTGCACCTGAGCACTGCTGGGCTCATGGCCTTGCGGGGTGCAGTCCAGCGCCCCGTGCGGTAACCAATAGCGAGCGGCGTAAGAGATAAAGGGGTAATGGACGCGAGCTGGACCCGGTGACAGCCTCCCAGCTGAAGTAAAAGAACCGAGAGCGGGGCGGGGCGGGGCGCGGGGCTCGGGGCTCGGGGCTAAAGAAAATAGCCCTCTGACGGGCAGGTCGGGATGGGGAAAGGGAGAGAGGGGCGCTCCTTTGAGCTGATAACTTTGGCGCTCAGGTCCCTCGCGGACGTGCTGGGAATGTCGGCCTGGGGAGCCGTCGTCCTCGGCCTGCTCCACCCTCTCCCCGCCGCTGGCGGGCCGGGCAGCCGGCTGGCTTGCGTGCTGGCCACCCCCTCGGGGGCCCGAGGAGGCGCGCCCAGACCGTCTCGTAAAAGAAATCTTGAAGACGGGGCCCATCCCGGGGCAGAGCGGCAGAGATTGGTGAACACGGGCGATCGTAAAGAGTATGCGGCGAGCCGTTGGGCCGCCGGGGCAGGGCGGGGGAGGGGGCGCCGCCCATACCTAGAGGGGAGGGGAGGGGTGCTGTGCCGCGCCGAGCCCTTGCTGTTGGATAGGCCGCGCCGAACCATAAATAGCAATATGTATTGCTAAATTGGGCGTAAGCCGGATTTAAAAGTTTCCCCGGCCGGGCGCCGGGCCTGCTGCTCAGTCGCCTCGCCGCTGACGCTGCGCCGCCGCCCTCGCCGAGGCCGCAGCGCGGGGCCGGCCGGGCCGGGGGTGGCTTTGAGGAGAGAGTTATGCCCTCCGCGCCCCGGCCCGCCTCGGCCCGGCCGACACGACGCCAAGAGATAATTTCTCGCGGCGCTCCTTGTCGTGGGAAAATTGGGATGGCGTCGGCGTCCTGTGGCTGGCTGTGGCTTGCGGGGCGGGGCGCGGCGCGGCGGGGCCGGGGTGTAATGGGCCGGCCCGGGAAATGAGATTCCGCTCGACAATATCCCCCGCTCCTGCTCCTTTTCCTCGTCCTCCTGGTGGGGTTTTGCTGCTCTTGTCCGGAAGTGAAAGGGTGCCGGCCGGCGAGGGTGCGTCCACAATCCACACCACATCCCGGTATAGGGATAGCTGCTGCTGCTGCTGCTGGTGGTGGTGGTGTCGGTGGGCGCGCAGTGCGCTCAAGGCAGGGCAGACACCATTTCCGTCTTCGTGCGGCGTTTGTATGGCGGACGACAGACGGGCGGGATATTCGTCCCGTCATGTCGAGGGAAAGGCGGCAGCGGCGGTGCCCCCCAGCCCCCTGCCTCCACGCCTCGCCGCCCCAGCGAACTGCGCGCCACCCCAACCCCTGAAAGCGCTTGGGCGGCTTGGTGTGGCAGTGACGCTGCACGAGGCGGCAGGCACCACCAGACTAGACAGCTCTGCCAGGCGCCGCCGCCGTCACCACATTAGCATTGTGCGCATAGAAAAGTTCCTCCTGGAGGAGAAAGGAGGGAAATGGGACGCTCCGTTTTATGGCAGCCGTGCGGTGAGACGCTTATAGAAAGGCGTCACCGGCGGTGGGGCTCAACGACCTGTGCGAGGAACGTGAAAGTTGCAGCCTCCCCTTCGACGACATAACGGACGCCACGGTGATGCTTAACTTTCTCTCTCGCGTCGCGCTGAATGCACCTTTCAGAAGACCCTTAACCACACACAGGACAGCTCAAAAGAACTCCCTAACAACCTCCCACCGGCGCGGAGCCGGGGCTGCTGTGTGCGCGGACTTTTTCCTTGCACACACACACTGCCCCCTCCCCCTCCCCTTACCCTGTCCTGTCCTCCCCTGCTCCAACCCGCTAGTCTCTGCTGGCAGCACCGGCGCCAGGACCGCCGCGCGCCGCGCGGGGCACCCAGGGGCGATGCGGCGGTGACCGACCATGAGACCGCCGCCCTCGCCCCCCGCCACCCTGACCACCTTCAAGGAGGACGACGACGACGAAGAGGATAAGCAGCGCCTTCCATGACTGCAGCCGTCCCCGGGGGGCTGCTGCAGCCGCCTCCGCCGACCCCCGGCAACGTCGGTCAGCCACGCCCGTCCAAGGGGCGGTCCCGGCCGGATACGCGCGCCGCCCCCGCCCCCGTCGCCAAGAATGGCCAGAGCGCCGGCCCCGGCGCGGCGCCCGCCTCCGCGCCCTGCTGCTCCTTCCAGAACAGCCTGGGCCCGCCCGAGTACCGCAAGTGGCGGCGGCTGCACGGCCTGCAGCTGCCGCTGCACCCGCAGCAGGTGGCGGGCTGGGTGACGCTGGCCGCCTTCACGGCCGCCACCTTCCTGGTGCTCGTGCCGGCGCTCGGGCCCGAGCTGCGGCCCTCCGTGCTGCCCGTGCTCGGCGTGCTGTTCGCCGTGCACGCCGTGTCGCACCTCACCGCCGTGCTGCTCGACCCGGCCGACGCGCCGCTGCGCCGCCTGCGCGTGCGCACCGCCGTGCCCGAGTTCGACCGCACCAAGCACGCGCACGTGATCGAGCACGGCCGCTGCCACCTGTGCAACATCGCGACGTCGGGCCCGCGCACCAAGCACTGCAGCGTGTGCAACAAGTGCGTGGGCCGCTTCGACCACCACTGCAAGTGGCTTAACCACTGCGTCGGCGGCCGCAACTACGCCGCCTTCCTGGTGTGCGTCGTGTCGGCCGTGCTGGCCGCCGTGGTGGTGGTCGGCGTGGCCGTGGCCGAGCTGGTGCTGTACCACGTGGAGCCGCGCTGGCTGTCGCCGTGGACGCAGGGCGCGCCCGCACCCGCCTTCTTCCTCGTGCCGGACACGGCGCTCGCCTTCCTGTGCGTGGTGAGCGCCCTGGGCGTGCTGGCCGCCGTGTCGGCCGGGCTGCTGCTGCACCTCTGCCTGTTCCACGTGTACATCTCTGTGCTGGGCATCACGACCTACGAGTACATCCGCCGCTACCGCCAGCTGGCGGCGACGGGCGCCCAGCCGTCGCTGCTGCTGCCGCCGCCGGCCGCGCCGCCCCCGCAGCCGCCGGCGGCGCTGTCGGTGCTGTCGGCCAGCAACGGCGGCGTGCCGCAGCCGCGCTCCCCCAACAGCAGCGCCGACGCGGACGTGCACAGCAACGTGGGCACGCCGCTCGACTCGCGGCTGTCGGACTCGTCGTCGTCAGCGACCTCGCCCCCGCGGCCAGCCCCCGCGCGCCCCCGCCGCGTGTCCTTCTGCTGCGGCCCTGCCGTCCCCACGCCCACGTCGTCCACGCCGGGGGGCGGCCCGCCGTCCCGCGCCAGCACGGCCAGCACCATCGTCCAGTCGCCCACGCCGTCGTCCATCCTCAAGCCGTCCACGCTGTCGCTCGATAAGGACGTGGACGTGGAGGCGGGCCACGGCTCGCCCTACACCATCTCGTACCCGGGCCGCGAGGAGGCGGCCGACGACACGCCGTGCTGCGCCTCGCTCTCGCTGCGGCTGGGCGGGGGCGCGTCCTCGCGCCGCTCCAGCGGCGGCAGCCGCGCGCGCCTCAGGGGCGGCCGCTCCAGCGCCTCCGGCAAGTCGGCCTCGGAGATGAGCTTCCGCACGGGTGGCTACCAGCAGCCGGAGGTGACGGAGTACACGGGCTGCGAGTGCAACCCCGCGCGCATCCCCGTGGGTCCGCCGCCCACAGTGCGAGGCCCCGGGCCGGCACCGCGCCCCGGCTCGCGGCCGCCGCCACCCCGGCCCCCGCGGCCCCCGCGGCCGTCCCAGCAGCACCAGCAGTCGCTGCTCAGCCGCCTGTGCGCCTCCTTCAGCGCGCCGAGCCCCCGCGCGGGCGTAGCCTACCCGCCCGGCGCGGGCGTGCGCCGCAACCAGGTGCGGCCGACGGCCCAGTCGCCGCAGGCCAGGCTCATGGGGGGTGGTGGCGGCGGCGGCAGCGCGCACTCCACCAAGTCCACGCGCAGCAACGGCAAGCACCCCGCGGCGCGGCACGACGAGCAGCGCGACCGGCCGCGGCGGCCGTCGTCGGCGGACAGCGGCAAGTACCAGCCGCTGCCCGCGCTGCCGCAGCCCTCGCGCCGCCGCCTGCAGGGCGTGTCGCTCAAGGAGCTGGGCGACGTGCTGGCGTACGCGCAGGACCCCAAGCAGGAGAGCAAGCAGGAGGTGAAGCAGGACGCGAAGCAGGCCGGCGCGGGGGCCCCGGCCCCGGGCGGCCCGGGCGCGCGCCGCAGCCCGCAGCAGGTGAAGCAGCAGCTGCCCCCCGCGCCGCGCCGCCACCCGTCCGACCCGGTGCGCCGCGCCGCGCTCACGCGCTCGGGCCGGCGGCGCAGCAGCACGCCGCAGCCCGCGCGCCCCAAGTCGCCCACGCTGTCGCCCATCCACGAGAGCGGGCTGTCCAACCCGCCCACGCCGCAGCGGCCGCGCACGGCGCGCGCCACGCCCGACAGCCCCCCGGGCCCGCGCCAGCAGGAGCCCATCCCCAGCAGCGACCCCGAGGACGCGGACGACGAGGAGTACGCCAACAGCATCCTGTACATCGACGAGGACGACGGCTCGTTCTTCACCGCTTCCATGTCGTCCATGTCGTCTGCCATGACGCCCCTCACGCCGCTGACGCCCATGACGCCGCTCACGCCCATGGGCCCCGCCGGCGGCTTCTCCAGCTGGGCGGCCCACAAGGAAGCGCGGGCGCCCGCCTCGGCCTTATGAGGCCCCCGCCGCTGTCCTCCCCCGTCACCCCAAAGCCGTCCTCAATACCGTCCCCGACCCGACTGACCCCACCTCATATATCACACGTGCAGCTCTCCTAGTGCAGAGTTTTATTTTTGTACAATACCCATTATCGTAAACCCTCTGTCGATTGGGGGTGTCTGTGAGAGTATCTGCGAACCGACTTGGCCGGAAGTGGACGGATTACCTCGTTTACATGCTGAGCGACATATCGTGAAAGCGGCGCCCATCAGCCTGCAGGATTGAGGTAGGCAGCGTGTAGCTGAATGTGCGATAGCTGTGTTAGTGCGTGCGTGCGTGTGTATGTGTGTGTGTGCGCGTATGCGTGTGTATGTATGTGTGTATGTGCATGTGTGTGTGTGTGTGTGTGTGTGTGTGTGTGTGTGTGTGTGTGTGTGTGATTATGTAGGTCCGCTCCGCCCGCTCCGACCCGCTCCCTCCGCGCGTGAAACTACTTCCCGCGGAGAGGACTGACGTCACGACGGGTGTCCGGTCCGGGAGGCGCGGGCCTCGTAACAAGAACGAATGGGAGGGAAGGCGACACTCGAGTCCTGTCCTGTCGTGTCCTACCGGCCTGCTAGCCTGCTGTTGGCAAGGGCCTCCCCCCCGACAGCCGACAGCCCCACCAGCACTCACGGTCCTGAAAGGACGCATTTCGCGGCCCCCTAAATTGCCTGAATCGACGCCCCCCTCGCCTCCCCCGGAGTTCTGTCCCGCCCCGCTCCCCGCCGGTCGGCATTCCAGTGCAGGCAGGCCGGGGCTGGGGCCAGGCTGGTCGGCCTCCAGCTAGGGCTCCAGTGCTGAATAGAAGTATATTTGATCAATACGGCCATACGCTCATCGACCTTTAAGTCTCACCACCCTCTCCCCCTACCTCACTGTTAACGGGACAGCCTTTCCCCCGCGCACGCTTGCAGAAGATTATCGATTTGCGGCTGATGTAGCGACTCCGTTATTGTCATCTGCAGCTAGCCCCTCTCGCTCGGTGTACCGTGAAGGGGATCAGGATAGTGATGGGCGTGTAAGGGGACGTGCAGCTACCTCTTCGTCCCCCCTTATGCCCCCTCCCCCCCAATGTTCCTCAGAATAAATCTGTCTCGTTTTCCCTTACTCTAGTTTTTTCGTGTCCACCATCCGTGTAAAACACGTTGTGCTCGCCAACTCGTGGCAGGTGACACCCTCGCCGTGACATCAGTAACACATGTCCCCCCTCCCCCCAATCTGATTTTTTTTTGTTGTGGTTTTGACATGATTTGGTTCCTTTTTTTTCTCTCGCGATTCTGCCCCAGCTGCTTCCACCACCCTCGCTCATTCATTTTCGCGTCTCTGGCGTAAATCCGGGATTTTATTATTTTCTGGTACGTTGAGTTCGTTACTCTTTTTTTGTGTGTAATAAATGAGAAAAGGTAAAAGAAATTTGCCTCCCGTTGTTCGCGTTTGCCCGCCTCTCGCTCTCTCTCCCTGTGTCTCGACCGCACTAGACTTGGCGTGGAGTAGAGCGAGGAGAGAAGGAGGGAGAGAGAGTGGCACCTAACCTGCTGGCCCATTGTCCTGCCTGGTCGAGTGCGAGTGAGGTGGGGCTGGCCCGGGCCCGGGCCCTGCCTGCGGCACGGTGCTGACACCCACCTCGCGCCCCACCGCGACACACCCTGCCCCCTCTGCCCACGCTCTCTCCACCCCGGCCTGCACTTTTTTTTTTTCACCCCTATCTCAGCTCGACCCCCCGGCGCGCCCCACACCTCTTCCCTGCTGTGGGGCGGGGTGCAACGTGGCGCCACACGGCACCCGCTGTTGTGTTCGTATAGTGGAGTGGGTCTCCCGGAGGCCGGAGGCCCACGAGGTGTACTGCGCCGCACAGCGTGTAACCCTCTCACTCGAGGGTTGATTGTTGTTGAAAAACGGGGGAAGTTTAAGCAGTTTAAGTTCGGATACCCTGTTGATCTTTTTCCGTTTTTTATTCGAGAAGGGCGCCGATATTTTCTCCCCATCCCATTTGGTTGTGTACTACCTGTTTATATATAAATAAGAGGGAGCGACATGCGAAATGGGTTTGCGTCTGATATCTCGTTTGCAGGCACCGCCCCCCCCCCTTTCCCCCGGCCCCCGTAACGCCCACGCCCCGCTCCAACCCCAACCAGACCCGCCTGCATCCACATCCAGGTGATAAATATTGTCCTTTCCCCTTTGCCCCAAGCGCCCCTGCCTCCGGCCACCGTGACCCACCCCTTGCCCGTCTTTGGCCCGCGCCCCGCCCAACCCACCCAGCCCCTCGGCTGCAAGCCTCAGTAGCTCCGAATTATTTATGTTGAATTTTCCAAAGAATGGGGCGGGGGCGAACGGCTTGTCGTGTTCACGGGGAAGACGCAGGGTGTTTCTGTGTGGGGGTGTGTGCTTCTGAGTATACGCGCGCAAAGAGAGAGGGTTGCGTAAAGCATTCCCACCCACATCCCTCTCCCGTGTCCGTTCGCGAAAAAATATAAAACTTGCGGCTGTTTGGTCTGGGCGGAGCTTTGCGCGGCGCCGGCGGCGGCGGCACCATCACGGACGGCGCGGCGTCCACGCCCGGAAATAAAATCCTGTTTGCGGGAGAGGTTTATTGGGAACAGTATACGAGGGGGTGAATGAAGATATACGTCGCGCGTCGGCATGGAAACGCCGGGAGGGATATTTGTGTGAAAAAACGGCAGTCTAACTAGAGATCGAAACCGACAATAATATTAACATAGTTTAAAACTGTACTTGTGTGTGCGCGTGTGTGGATTGTAAAGTTATACGTATACGTAAGAGTTTGGGGAAGACAGTTGGGTCACGGTAGCCGGAGGCAGGAGTGCTGGGGGGGGAGGGGCGGGGCGGGCAAAGGGGAGAGGACAAATATTTATCACCTGGATGTGGATGCAAAGAAAATTTTCTTTGAGCTAAGTGCAGCTTGAGTTTTTAAAACAACGGCCGCAGAGTATTTTTGGCTGGGCGAATCGAAATCGAAATTGAACTGTAACTTTACCCCCAGGGTGACGTGCCCCACGCCCCACCCGTCATGGTAATGTAACCCAGGAATAGTGTTCCCGGGGGTAGGTACTACAGATCTGATGGTTTACCCCCCCCCCTTTTCTCTCGACGGCAAGAGGTCCAACAACTAAACAAGTGGTGGTATGTAGCCCAGCCCCCTTCCTCAACGACAGTGGGTGCAACAGAGCTGGGTATACTCAATGTCCTACCTCGTCGCGTACCTGGGGACCTGGGGGTCTCTCTGGAAGCGGGGTGTACTACAATTGCACGGTGACACCTACGTGGCCGCGGCGGACCCTGTCCTGGTCACGCTCGTGCTCCACGTGGCCCGGCCCACACTCGTCTACCGCCAGTTTACTTTTCTCGCCGAGCCGAGCCGAGCCGAGCTCCCACCCACCCCTCCTCCACCTCCACATCTACCTCGCCTCGTCCCCTACGCGCCGTCCTCCACTCCGGTCGAGGACCATCCTCTGCTAATCAACTCGCTTGGGGTCCGAAGTGAAGCAGTAAAGTGAAGGCGTGCTCAAGGCTCCCTCGGCTCCCGCCCGCCCCAACGCTGTACTGGCCGACGCCTCTGCTGCTTCTGGCCTCGTTTGATAATTGCAGTGCCCCTCGCCCGTCCAAACTAAATAACCGCCCCTGCGTACGCTCCGCCCCTTCCGCCCGCCTGCCTCCTCCCCAGGGGCTTGCCCAGCCCAGCCAAGCGCCCCAGCGCAGCGCGCCGATGAAGACGGCCTCAACTTTTTACCCCGGATGGCGGGCGAGAAAACTTGAGCACCGTATTGGCCGACGACTGGGCGAGAGTCGAGGCAGCGGGAGAGGAGCGGAGAGGAGGGCTTGGAGGCGGGTGCAATGAAAGGAGTGTAAGCGCGAGGGGGTCGGGCTGAAGGGAAGGATCGGGCGGTGGCGGGGCGAGGCGGAGGCGGCCGCTTCAGCCCTCCACCGTCTCAAACTCTGCGTGTCTGATTGTCTTTCCGCCCCTTTTGTTGAGCTGCAGATTCGTTGTCTTTCCTTTCTTTTTTACTCGTCCCGCCCGAGAAGTGAGTAGACTTGCCAAAGAGGAGCGGCGGCGGCAGCAGTAGGCCGTTTTGCATGTTTCCGTTCTTCCGCTGTTCTCGCCCGGCGGGGCCGACTCCACTCAGCATACAAACGGCCGCCTCTAACTGTTTCCTGTCTCGGTGTTTTGCAGGCCGCCCCGCTGTGCCGGCCGCCCTCGATGCTTCCGGACGACGGGCCGGGGCCCAGGACGGGTCTCGGCAGGCAGCAGCAGCAGCAGCAGCAGCAGCAGCAGGACGCGGTGGCGCCGCCGACCCTGGCCCTGGGCGCCGCCAAGGAGGGCCCCGACAAGCTGGAGGGCGAGGCGTTCTGGCGCTCGCTGGGGTCGCCGCGCCTCGTGGTGGCCCCCATGGTGGACGCGAGCGAGCTGGCGTGGCGGCTGCTGTCGCGGCGCCACGGCGCGCAGCTCTGCTACACGCCCATGCTGCACTCGTCCGTCTTCGTCCGGGACGCGCGCTACCGCGCCGAGGCCCTGGCGTCCACGCCCGAGGACCGGCCGCTGATCGTGCAGGTGAGCGCGGCAGGCGGAGGCGGAGGCGGAGGCGGAGGCGGAGGCTGTCCTGGCGTCCTCGTCAGGTGATTCCGAGCACCGTTTTGTAGTTCTTCAAGGCTGTGTCCGAAGGGGAAACGAAACTCTGAATTTTAGTGTACACATTTTGTGAATTTCTGTAAATATTTGTGAATTTTCGTGAATGTTTGCTTGAATTCTACCTAAATTTTTGTGAATTTTCATGAATTTCTGTAAATTACGAGGTGTACAAAAATTTCAGAGTTGTTTCCGCCTCGGCTGTGGCCCATGAGTGCGACAATGTGCGGAATCGCCCTTCGTGGAAGCCTGGACGGTCGCGACTTCGCGTGGTTGGACTCAGGTTTCGACCCCGCTCACTCCTTTCATGCAGCTAACCTCTTGCTCTCCTCTACCCGTGGACAGTTTTGTGCCAATAACACTGCCGTGTTGCTGGAGGCAGCGCTGCTGGCGGAGCCGTACTGCGACGCCGTGGACATCAACCTGGGCTGCCCGCAGGCCATCGCGCGCCGCGGCCACTACGGCGCCTTCCTGCAGGACGACTGGGACCTCCTCAAGGACATGGGTAAGACGGGGCGGGGCGGGGCCAGGCGAGGCAGGTGTCGGGGTCGGGTCGGGTAACATAAAATATTTCGCTGCTCGCCCCTTTCCAGCCGATTTGCGCCTGGCGATATTAAGATGTGTAGATAGCGATGGAGGTCGGTTGGTCGGGCTCAAATGTGCGGGTGCTGGGGGGCGGAGCGAGGTGGGGTGGGGTGGGGGAAGGCCTCTATCGGTGCACGGCCTCGGCTGCGCAGCGCTGCTCCCCGAGGCGAGGCCCCCAAGGGCAACTTCTCCCCTCCCCAAAGGGGTTGGGGAAGGCAGCCGCAGCCCGAGGTACAAGGAGCAGATATGCACTCTTGTGAGAGACACTGGCTCTATCAGATTGTGCGCAACGACCAGGGCGGCGGGGTGGGAGGTGGAGCGGGGAGAGCGGAGCAAAAAGAGGCACTCGTGGTATCCTTTGCCGTCAACCCCCTTTCTGTCAATAGCACACAACCCAAAAGTGCTGTGCACAGCGGATAGAAGTCCGGATCATCTGACTGTTATCTTTTTTCTTTTTTGCAATAGTATACTGACATCTCGTTTCTGATATGGCCAGGCTGGCCACAAGTCAGGGGAGTCAGGATAATGTCAGGGGGAAAAAATTGGTCAGGGAAGTCAGGGAAATGTCAGGGGAAAATGCTAAATGTCAGGTAATTTTTTTCAATCGACTGCATTTGCCAATTATTCTTGCAACGCATATCTTTCACTCTTTTTTTAACAGTTTTCTACCCCTTAAATTCTTGTGTTTATGTCAGGGAAAAATACAATCTTGTCAGGGAAAAGTCAAAGAAATGTCAGGGCATTTGACTTTCCAGATGGTGTGGCCACCCAGATGGCGTTATTTCTTAAGATAGAGATGTCTATTAAAATTATGTTTTCAAAGACAGTAGTCCGAAGTGTTCTCACGCTCTTTGCCCATACGCTGCCGCAGTGAGCACCCTGCACGCGCGGCTGTCGGTGCCCGTTACGTGCAAAATCCGAGTGTTTCCGGACGTCGGCCGCACCGTGGAGTACGCGCGCATGCTGGAGGCTGCGGGCTGCCAGATGCTGACCGTGCACGGTCGCACCCGCGAGCAGAAGGGGCCCATGACCGGGCTGGCGAGCTGGCCGCACATCAGGAAAGTCGTGTAAGTGTAGAGTAAGGCCTCGACAATGAAATCAACCTGTTCTTACTCGTCACGGGAACATTTGAGGTAGTAACGCAGTACTTATTCTTACGAGGTATACGCACGTTAAAACAGTGTGAAGCTGAGCTAAAAGTGCGCCTACCTCGGCCTGCGGCGCGCCAAAGCTGGAAGTTAAATATAAAAACAAAACATTTTTGTGCATTGGTGGTTGGCTAGCCTGTCCGCTTCTTTCATCCCTCCCCTCGTCTTACCCCTGGCGCCTCACGCCTCGTTATCGTTTTTAAATTTTTATTTGAAGTTTAATGTCAAATTTAGCTCAGCCAAAAACGGCTGTAAAAAATGAATCAACCTCTTGTTTTTAGTGATGTTATTTTCTGTTCTGCAGAGAAAGTGTCAAGATCCCTGTGATTGCCAATGGTAATATTCAGTACAAGCGAGACGTGGATGCATGCATCGCAGAGACTGGTGTCAAAGGTGTCATGTCAGCTGAAGGCAATTTGTACAACCCAGCACTATTTGAGGGCACTAATCCTCCATGTTGGGAACTCTGCCTGGAATATTTGGATCTGGCTAAACAGCATCCATGCCCAACTTCGTATGTTCGGACACACCTTTTTAAGATGATGCATCATCTGTATGTCCCTTCATTTTTGGTTTGAATCCCAAAAGTAATTTCCTATTAACTTTTCTCAATTGGTTTAAGTTTCTATGTTTTTTTCCAGACTGTCGCTTCCTGAAAATGCCACTGAGAGAAATGAAATTGCCAAAGGGCAAAGTCTCGACGACTTCCGTAATACTGTTCTCAAACTGCAAGAGCGGTTTCTGCCTTACCATGAAGGGCTAGCAGTTTATTCAGAGAAAAAAGATGGTAAGTGTATTCATTTCATTTCACATATTTCAAACTTCATTTTGTATTTTGATATTGTGTTTGGTTGAAAGATATTATATTTCAGTGTGGTCATCAATGCGTTTTTTTTCTTTCTAAAATATTTCATTATATCAACATTTAATTTCTCTTGACAGAAACACTTTCAGCAACATGTGACTTGGTTCTTCCGCCGTGGCTATGTCAACCTTATGTCCGAATTCCACCAGAAGAACATTTACGCAAATTAGCTGATAAGCAGAACAAAGTTGAAACATCTGCTGGAAATGAAGTGAGATTATTTGTTAATAGATTTTACATCCTTCCTTTCTCTTGTGTTTACTCATTGTTGTAACTTTGCTTTCCAGGAATCTGCATCTGGCGAAAAGAGGAGTCTAGAGGACAATGATAATGATTCCAATCCACCTTTATCCAAAAAAAAGATGAAAAGACTGCAGCATTCGCAAAAGATTAAAGTGAATCCACACAGCAGAAAATGTCAGGAAAAGTGCTCAGAGTGTGCCAACCCTCTTGTAAGCTTCAATTTGTTTACTTGATAACTGTTGAAGATATTTCATTGTAACTTGTTTTTAATTTTTATATGTATTGCTTTCAGGGATCAAAATGTGGTTTTAAATTGTGTAGAGCATGTTGTCGCAAAGCATGCTTTGCTGAAAAACGGGACTGTCCTGGCCATCGAATTTTGACAAAGACACGTTATGAGAAACTGCTACACTACCAGGCTCTGGAGGCTAAGGAAAAAAATAACAATGCCCACCGAGAGGAGGCTGGGTCAGTCGACTGTAACTCCACAGACAACTCCAATGACTGTCATAGAAATGAGGAGACTGAAGAATTATCTGATGCATCTTTTGCTAAAGTTAATGACAAAATGGATCTAGGGGAATCAAATGGTAATGTGTCAATTAACTTCCCTAATAGTTAAAATTGTTAAAGTTGTAATACAGACATTAAAAGAAGGTTGGGTTGAGAAACAATTTTAATTTGCATTGCATTTTGCAAACTAAAGCACTGCCTTTGGGTAGGGGGAATCGGGGTGATTTACATCCAGAGATTTCTGGAATGGCTGGGTATGGAATCCAAGTAAAGAAGACTATCATCAAAGCATTAAATTATTTGTAGCTTACATGATAACTCTTATTGTGTAGTGTGATTATACTAAAAGATTCTTGTGTTATTTTTAATACACAATATATGTTTCATAAAAACTATAGAACATGGCTGTGATCTAGGTGTTTAAGGTACTCTGTGTTATAATTCTTATGTGATGAAGTGAAATATTATTGTATTACATAGTACCTCAACTTTTTAGTTCTTACCAACTGTTTTAATTTTGATTTTGTTTTTTCTTTTTTGTGAGTGTATGGCTGTGGCAGTGAGTAGTTTTTTTTTTTATAATTATCAATCTGACAAGTGCTGTACGGTCAAATTACAAATGTTGTCTTGACTACTGCACAGTAAAATTCAGTGTGGTTGGGACAGCTGTTCTAGAACCTTTTGTGATATACTTTTCATAATCACAGATGTTAAATGAAAAACAAAATAATCAAAACATTTCATTTTTGAATTTTGAAACCTCTGCCTCTTTTAAGAAGAGTAAAATCAGAATAATTGTACTTTGATGCGCTAAAGAAAATTCAAGCCCTTACTCAAATATGGTAATGTCATACAGCTTCCTCATAAATATTCATAGAGTAATACCTATGTCATTTGTGTTAATCAACTCCAATACTGTAGGGTTTGACAGTTATTTTAGATGGTAGATTACTGGAATGCCATTGCTAAACTTTCGTACTTTCAAGACAATAAACGTTGACAGATGTGTCCTGTGATTTCACTTGTTGATCACGGACTGTAGCAGGAATTGAATGATTAGTTGATGCTATTTAAATTAGAATTATGTAGCAAGCCACGGACTGTATGTGGTGTTTGATGGTGCTCAGTAGTTTTTTTCTTGATGTATGCCTTACATATGCAGAGCCCTCCACTACATGTGTATCTTTATGGCTTAGAATGCATTACGTTAGTAGGATTTTACTAAAGAAATTTGTAGCTATTTGCCGTTCATAAAATCATGATTGTCATTGTGTCAACAGTAGATATTGCTTATACTTTCAGATCAGTGTAACAGTAACAGGACTAGTGTTTTAGGGATATAGAACTGTTTTTTTCCCCTGTTGTCTGATATTTTAATGTGCATGTCATCTGGATCAGTGTTCAATCCATCCACCATTTTCTTTCAAATAGTGAAAGAACTGACATTGTGTAATCAATTCTGTCATCTTTCTGTTAGCTTTCGAGTGGGCAAGCATGGCCTATATCCTGACATGATTTTTCTGTAGTTGAGTTTTAAAGGCAACTTACTACAGTGTTTCAATATTATTTGGAACCTGAGTACTTAGTGTACTCTTAAAGTCTGGTTTCCAAGAGGACCAACAATTTCATTTATTTACTACTGTGGTTTTTCCTTTTTTTTTTTACTTTCATACATATGATCTGATGAAATGTTTTTTCTACTTTATTGATCTTAAAATTAACAAATCCTTACCATAACATATCATTAATTAAAAAGGTAACACTTTGCAAAATCAATATGGATTACATGTGAGGAGACTATTGGAAGACATTTGAAATGTTTATGGCCATTTTTATTTGTTAGTATGGATTTAATCCACCAAAAGACTACCTGACTTGTATACTGAGATGTGAATTTTAAAGAGTTAAGTATGTTGAAAATCCTAGCACTTCATGTAAAGTATTTACCTCTCCAATATCACAACATAACAAACCCATTAACATAGGGCCTCCTATATGGGCCTAGATTTTCATAATTATTTAAGTAATACTCACATTGGCATGCATCAAGGTACATTGGAAACAAGGCTCCACAACACAAATACGCCCGGACTACACTCAAAACTTTTGATTTGTTATTGGCGTCCGCAAAGGCTCGTCTTCATGATTCTAGAAGACGACAAAAAAAAGTAAAATTGAATGAACGTTTTTATTTAAAAGGGAAAAGGTAAAATTTCTCATAATGACACACACAATAATTTTATAGCTCACCACTTGTAGTTCACTCCTTTTTCTTGCTGCTCTTTTCAGTGAGTCAATGTACATTGCTGATAAAAACGCGCACAGCCACTAGTAAAGAAGAATCACAGTCAAATTATTACTACATTAAAAGTCACAAGACTTTTTTCACCCACGCACATTTATGAAATAAAACTAAAATAAGTAAGTTAAAAAAAATAATATCTGTCTGCGTGGTCTCGACGTATATGCGAGGACAGTGGGGTTCTCTATACGTAGGCCAGCCCACCATACATGCACGTGGGGCGGGTCTGCCTACCCACCACCGCCTGTGCATAGGCCAGCCCGCCGTACACTCAAGTGCGGTGGGGTCGCGTCGCGTCCCCTGGCGTCGCAGATTGGTACCGGGTGATTTCGGGGAGAGTCCTAGACTGTCCCAATCGAGGACTTTAATTTAGACAACAGGTAACAGTATGCGGGTTTGCCTACTCGCTCCAGCCGTCAGGCGCCACAGCCCCCTAGCTTGCGCACGCAGGGCCGCAACACCGTTACGTGTTCTCTGAAACACGGGGTACGGGGTACATGTGCCCCAGGTGCACCGCGTGGGGGGCAGTATTGTCCGGTAAGTAGGCAAAACTTCCCACTCCACGGACACACCGGTGTGAGGAGGTGGAGGCAGCAGACGGTCATCTCCGAGGGGTCTTCAACAATAAATTCAAGCTTACACCGATTTTTCTGATTTTTCAGGTGTTTTGTGATTTTCCTTAATTTTTATTGATTATTGCTTTTTTTTCTGATTTTTGTGTGATTTAGTTTTAAGGGTGAACTAGTACACCGATTTCATTTTTTTTTTTTTTGAGTTAAGAACCCTCGAGCATCTCCGCCTGCCCTCTAGAAGAAAGGTATAGTCTCATGTGTGGAGGGTTTTGCCTGGTAGGCAGGCGGAGAAACCCTTCTGCCTCACACACGTGTCGTGCATTCGTGGGAATTTTCGTCGACTTACAAGGCAGCACGGGGCGCGGGGTCCGTACACGGAAAAAAATGACTTTGTTGTCCGAATCAATATTTGTCGATAGGCGAAATTCGATAGCTGAAATCGAGAATCCGATACCCACAGCCAGGAGCTGGTTGTCACGACCGGGCACTTGTACGAATGGAACAATCTCCATCCTAGTCCTCATCGTTCCTCATCGATTCTCGATTTCAGCTATCGGATTTTGCCTATCGACAAAAATTGATCCTCACAATGAAGTCATTTTTTCCCGTGTAGGTACTCTGCTGCCCCGAGGCCGATGCCGAGGCCGAGGCCGAGGCCCGGGGCGCTCGCACTCACCATGAGGGCGGCGGCGCCGGCGTGCACCTCGGCGCTGCTCCTGAGCACGGCGCGCATCCTGTCGGCGGCGGGCGCCACGCAGCCCGTGGAGTAGAGCGTGGCGCAGGGGCCGGCGGCCGACGGGGCGACCTCTTCCCGGGCGCAGCACGCCGTCGGGATGGAGCCGTGGAAGGAGGCGGGGCCCGCCAGCCCGCAGCACCGCAGCTCGTGGTACACGGGCTGCCACTTGGCGTCCAGCAGCGACTCGGACATGAGCGCGCCGAAGTCGGTCTCGACGCGCGCGCTGAAGGACAGCTGCAGCTGCCAGCCCGCCAGCGCGGCCAGCGCCAGACCCAGCGCCACCTGCAGCACCGCCACCTGCGGGGGCAGAGGAGGAGGCCCCGCCCGGAGGCGGCTCAGCTCAGAGCACGCATGGACTTATGGTGGTACAGATTGCCTTGGTTTTCAATCTGGCGGATAATTTTCCCAAAGATGGAATTTTCACTGAAAGCAGCACTGTAGCTTACGGCAAATTTTTACCTCAACCGACGGTGAATGTCACTGCAAGCCAAGGTGAGTCAGGGTTCAACACCAACACCATACCTTGCCAAAGACATTCACCGTTGCCTATGGTGGTGAGAATTCACCGCAAGCCATATGCACGCGCCAATGCCACAGGCCTCATAGCATTGAAATTCATCGACGGCTTTTCATTCCGTGCGCTCATGACGTACGGCGAGGAGCCTCCAGAGGCGCTGGCCGCGGGCGGCGCTCAGGGCGAGGACTCCGACGGGGACGGCGAGCAGCGCGGGCGCCAGGGGCACCAGCAGCGGCGCGTGCAGCAGCTTGGGGACGGTGAGCAGCGAGAAGAGCGGCAGCGCCAGCAGCAGCGAGAGCGCAGCGTCCGTCACGCCCAGCACCTGCCAGGCCAGGCCGAGGCGAGCATCAGTAACGCAGCAGGAGGGCAGCTGCTTGCGAAATATCATCGCACACGCCATTTCGTGCAATTGCACGGGGGACATCACTTCGAAAAATCGCTGTACGCCCCCCCCCCAAAAAAAAATCATTTAAAAATCGAAATAAATCAAAATAAAATAAAATTAAGAAGAAAAATGAAAAAATCCGAAAATCGAGAACAAATGAACAAAACATAGAAATTAGAGGAAAAAGATCAAAATATATTTAAAAGTGACAGAAAGTGTCCTCGAAAGTCTTATTAAAAATAATTGTACATAATTTGCATGAGTGATCCCACCCACCCCCCTCCTCCCCTCGGAATTCAAGTGGAACTCCAAGTGCGCGAATAAACGAATTTTACCGCTCACGTGCAGGTGAGTGAGAAAATGTTCTCTTACTTGTGGGTGTGCTTGAGCTAATAAAAATCCTTTCAATCGCGGGTGTGCGGAGGCTTACCTCCAAACATGTGTACGAAGTTTTGTTCTCTCATTTAAATGTGAGCGAACTACTGTTCCCGCACCTACAAGTAGTGCTTATTTTTCACACTTACAAGTGCGCGGATAAATTTACTCATCTGCAAGTGAGCGGCATTCGTACACTTGGATTCGAGCTGAAACTTTTTGTTTCATCCCTGTAAGTCACGGTTGGGCGATGTGACGTCATTCCGCGTCACCCGCGCGCACCGTCACCGTCTTGGTTTACTTTGGGCGGTTTCGCGGTCCCCATTGCAGCGCGCCCAACGCCGAAGATTAGATTGCACTCCACGTGTAACTCACGCCGGACCTCACTGGGAATGGTCGTAAAATGATGTGAAACTACGCAGCGTTTACTTTTCCCACCTCGAAATATACAAGCATAATGATATCTTCATAAAAAAAACAAGGGCCAAATAGAACACAAAATGAATTTTGTGATAAGTATGGAACTCGTTCTTTACATAATTATGTGCTACAGAGGTAGGAGTGTAAAACATGATGTGAGTCGAGTGAAGACATTTTCATCTCAGATTTCATCACAGTTCGTGTGTGCAGGGGAAGTTTATCCCGGGACACTCGCCCTTGCCTTGCTCGGCTCGGGTGCTCGGGCCTTCTTCGGCCCTCCCGCTCGGGTCCGATTGTTGGGGCGCATAAAGGAGCGCGAGCTGGCGCGAGCCGACTCGGGCTAGGACTAGACTCGGGGACTTAGAATGAAAACTCGCACAAAATTTGTTAAGAGTTCTCAAAATAATACTAATAAACGTTAAAAAAGGTTCATTGCTGCAATGCAGAAGAAGGCTTCAAGCTGAGATCAGCGCAAGTTTCATGTCTGTGGGTATTGTGCTTGATGAGATTGAAAACTCCACTCATAAAGTTGGGTTGTGGGACTTAGAATGAAAACACGCAAAATTTGTTAAGTGTTCTCAAAATAATACTATTAAACTTGAAAAATAGTTCATTGTTGGAATAATGACCAGCGTTTCCAGTTTAGAATGGTATAACTATTATGCCTGTAGGTATTGTGAGATCTGAGATGAAAGTGTGGACAGTTAAGCGTTACACCCGACTGAGAACAATACTCGTTCTTTTCACCACTCAGGAGAGAGGTGGTGGTAAAGAACGAGTAAAAATACAATGAAAATAAATAGGCAAATGCATGTTGAATGTCCTCCAGCTCGTCAAGCAGAGTGCGCCGGTAGACGACAACTGCACTTACGCACCTGCCCCTCCCTATCTCTTCCCCCGTATTCCAGTTCCCACCCCCACCACTGGCGGACTTCCCTTCCCTCCCGTTCCCCCCCCCCTGCATGCTCGGGTCGCGGCGCCCGCACGCACGGTAGGCTGCTGCTGTGGGTCTGTAGGCTAATAGTGGCTGCCGCCGGCAGGGCGGTAGGGGAGGCGAGGCGGGCGGGGCGCTCACCGTAACGGGACGGAGCACACAGGCACATCAGTTTGGAGAGGAGCGACCTGGCCCAGCCCAACGGCTGGCGCTAAACGCGGCTAAACGCTACTTGTCGCTCACCATGAAGAGGACGGCGGCGGCCAGCGCCAGGTAGCGCAGGCACCGCGAGGACAGCGCCATGACTCAGCCCCGCTGCAGGCCCGGGCCCCGCATGACGGCGTGCTGGGTCAGCGAGGACGCCTCCGAGGCGAGGCGGAGGCGGAGATAGACGGGCCGGAGATAACCTCTCCCGCGGCGCGCAGCCCGGCGCAGCCGGTGGTGCAGGTGGTGCAGGTGGTGCAGGGGGGCCGAGCAGGTCCCAGGTCGAGGTGGTCAGTACACGCCTTGTTGGCCTTGCTGCTTCTTCGATTTTGTTTTGTTTTGTTTTCTGCTCGGCCGTCGAACAATAATGGGACTTCCCCCTGTTTCCCCCACGGACGGCCCTCTTACTTTCTCATACTCATTTCTCGCCAGGTTCTGCCGGTCCTGCCGGTTCTGCTTTCCCTGCTGGCCCTGCTGGCCCTGCTGGTCCTGTTGGTCCTTCTGGCCCTGCTGGCCCTGCTGGCCCTGCTGGTCCTGCTGGTCCTTCTGGCCCTGCTGGCCCTGCTGGTCCCGCTGGCCCTGCTGGCCCTGCTGGCCTTGCTGGCCCTGCTGGTCCCGCTGGTCCTGCTGGTCCTGCTGGCCCTGCTGTCAACCTGTCACAGTTGTGCCCGGTGGCCCCTCGCTGAGGCCGGGCGGCACGTGGCTCGCCTGGTCGACGCGTACCTGGCGAGGCGAGCAGGAGACACCCGCGGGTACCGGCCGGCCGGTCGCACAACACACGACGACTGGCCCGGCCCGTCTGTCTGGTTTGGGTCTGCGCGCGCCCCCCGCCCTCCTGCCCCCCGCTGTGCGACCGCGACACACCAACACTGTGCCCCACCCCGCACCGCCCCACCACGCCTCGCCCGCTTTGGCTCGCAATGCAGCGCCAGCGGCCTTTCGAAGGAGGTTCGATGTTGTGACGTGCTGTGCTACGCGCGGCAACGACGCGGCTGTGGTTCGACTACCCGGCCGCGGTCTCGTCAAATTTTAGATAAACTACAGCGCTATGGTCTATAAAGAAGCGCGATGTGTAGTTTAGTTACTTGAATTGTTGAAGTGAACCACCTTGAAGTGAGCCCGAGCGCCTCGGTGTGCGCATGCGCGGGACCACGGCCCCGGCCCCGGCCCCCGGCCCCCGGCCCCGCCCGACGGTCGCTCATCGCGCATGACATTTACACACAATCAACATTAATCCCCACTCAGGAAAGTGCGCGAAGAGAATTGTTCGTACTCCGGGGGCGCAATTCTGGTGTTCTCGGCGCGGTGCTCAGGCAGGAGAGACGACGCTAGACGTGTTCTTTGTCCTGCCTTCAGAGGTCTCAGCCTCAGCCGGGCGGCGCAGGGCTGGGGCGGATGGCGACGGCTCGGACAACATAAGTTTTGCTTATATTTGTCATTTTCGCAGGATGTGCGGAGCGTTCCTTTCTGTGGGCGCAAGATAAATACACGGGGATGTTAAGGGAAGGGCGGAGCTCGCTTCGCGTTGCGTCGCCTCGCTTGTCTCACCGGTATGTCGACGTAACGCAATGTGACACAGATCTCGCTATCAGGTAAACTCTTGTCGCTATCTGCGGCCAGTGGCTGGTAATGGCCATTCAAACGACAGAGCGGGGCGGACTGCGGCGTGCTATCAGATACGCGGGGGTACGCAGGTACACCGCGTACTGCGTATTAAATGACACACCATTGTCGAGATCAGGAAGGGAGCCGACTGTAGGCCCCGTCTGCCTTCGAGTTCGAGAGCCCTACACACTAAAAAAAGTTTCTTGAATTTCAAGACTCAGTCTTGGATCCCATTGGCGTTCTCCATAAGATCCAAGACCTGATCTTGAAATTCAAGAAATTTTTTTTTACCGTGTACTTCGTAGCTTTGGGCTACAGGGGCAAACATGTGGAAGGTGGGAAATTGAAACAAACGCAGTGTAATTAATAAATAATTATGATCACATATTTTTTATGAAGAGGAAGAAAATAATATTAGGAAAGTTGAAAGTTCGCAAAAAAACATGCTTTCATTTGAACCGAGAAACAAATTTCTATGTGTATGCCTTAGCTTAAGGGTGTGTCTTCACGCGACGTTCCTGGCAATGTCATCAGCTTTGTGGCGCGCAGGCCATCGTGCCCAGTTCTACTAATTCAGCCGACGAAGCGGTTACTGACAACGGTAACTTTCCGGGCAAATAATTGATTTGTACGTACATTACAATTATACATAGTTTTGTTGAAAATACACATCTTTTATCTATTTTCATCTACTTATACTACAACTACTGGTACTTTTCTACAGTTCAATTAAGTTTTAATTATTCGTAAGAAGTGGTACTTTGGTGAACGCCTTACTTCTAGACCTGCTACGGTCTCTAGTATAATAAAATAGTAGAACTGAAAACAACACACGTAAGAGTAGAAAAGATGAAATATCTTCTTGAATGCAAATAAATGAATTAGAATGTATGGTAACATTTCAGAGCGACTGAGCTACGCAAATACATAAAGTTATAAACATGGACTCATGCATTTACACGTTATGCTCGCGTTGATGATCAGCCTTCAAAAGGCGAAAACATATAGGGTGTAAGATACTATGTTCTTTAGTTCGTCATGTGCAGAAGGCTAGAGGGCACCGCGCCAGTGAAAATTCTTTTCAAAAAATTAGAACTAAGGTGAAATAGGAACTGCATTGGTACCATTATGGCTCGAAATTTTATGCTTCGTTGCAAAATTTAGATTCTGGCAGATGTGTGAAAGAATGCTTGCAAAATATATTTTCATTTTTTTTGTTTTGGCTGGGAAACCTGCTTCTCCTATTTTCTACATTTACATCGACCGTCGCTTTTTCTATTTGCTAAAAGTTGAAAAGAATGGGGTATTTCAGAAAAGCCCAGGGCTGGAAATAAAAATTGACATGCAAGTACAAAAAAAGGTAACCCATCAGTTGAATGCGATTTATCGTTGTGACACCACGTACACTTTTCATAATCCGTCGAATTGCAGTGGCTCCATTGTTTTTTGCGCTTCCATTTTACTTTTTACATCCGTCGCAGGTATTTTGTGAAATACCCTATTCATGACAGCTGAAAGTTCTCTCTCGAAGGGTTGCGCATGGTCTGGTCTACACACCTGCTGGGACTTCCCACCCAAAATTCAGGACCCCGGTCGAATGATGGAGCCGGTTGCAGTCTCGGCCACGGCCTCCGCCTCCGCCTCGGCCTCCGCCTCGTGATCTGGATCACGTTGGCTCCGCTTCACTTGGAGTCGTCGTCGTCGCGCTTCTTGATCGCCGAGGCCAGACAGCAGGCCAGCACTATCCCGGCGATCTGAAACCAAAGAGCGGCGCAGCGCAGGTGTCAGACCAGCAGGTAGCAGAGGAAGGAGGAGGGGGGTTGAAAAAACATTCTTGCACGGCCTGAAAAAGATCATTTTAAAAATAAAAAGTAAATTAAAAATAATCAAGATAGAAGCTAGAGAAAATTCGAGAACAAATGGACAAAAACACTGAAAACAATAGAAAACAGTCAGAATCAATACGGAAAAAAATCAAATTTTATCAAATTGAAATAGTGACATAAAATTTTCATTACTTTCTTACAAAAAAATCAAAACAATAATATAAAATAAAATAAAAACATAAAAAGTCAACGTCACCTCGATGAAGGCGATGCCGATGCCCACGCCCATGACGATGACGCTGCTGTCGCGGACCACCTGCTCCAGCTTGGTGAAGCAGCCGTACTGCCACACGTAGATGGGGTTGGTGGTGGCGTGGCAGGCGGGCGCGTTCTGGTAGGCGAGCGTGCCCTGCGGCTCGAAGTTGTAGCCCACGGCGTACGAGTAGCGCACGCAGCACGAGTAGGGCAGCTCACCCGGCAGGCGCAGGATGCCCTGCCAGTCGCGGAACGAGTCCGTGCCGCAGCACTCCAGCTGCGCGTAAAGCGAGGGCACAGTGCTGAGGCGTCAGTGTCAAGGGAAAACAGGCCTGGACTTCGATTTGACCAATCTCCGAGGGGGAAACAACTCAAAATCACGGCGGATAAGTGTTGTAAATTTTTGAGAATTATCGTGAATTTTTATTAAATTTTTGTGACTTTTACCTATGACGTTTTCTGAATTTTCCTGATGTTTTCAGAATTTTACGAGGTGCACAAAAATTTTAGACTTGTTTCCCCATCTCGAACTTCGCTTAAGTCAGCTTTAGTAAATTTTGGTGAACTTGTTGAGCCGAACATTCGTCGAACTTTCATTCACGTCCGTTAAATTTCAATCACTGGGAGGAGATATTTCAAAGAACTTCAGCAGCGAAGTTTATGAATTTCGACCCTCCCGACAGAAAAGGTGCTCTAAGAAAAAACAACCCTCGCCGGGCACTAAAACGTTTTAGTCCTCAGGCGCGGGGCTCAGGCGAAAGGTTTGCAGCCTTAAATCTTTTTAGTTCCAGGAACTAAACATTCTTAGCTGGGCAAAGAGATTTGAAAGCCTTGCTCAGATAATCTTAAAGGTGAGAACCAAACAATTAGTGCCAGGATTATGTTTGGTAGCATTAAACAAGTGTTTAGTAGAGCCTGGCGGGATTACTTTTTCTCAGTGTGCTCCTCCCTGGTTCTACGCACCCGCCGCTGCACGTTGTCCCAGGCCAGGCGGTCGCCGTCGTCGCGCGTGTAGTTGACCATGGAGTTGCGCAGCGTGCTGCGGAGGGCGTCGCTGAAGTCGTCCTTGGCCACCCCGGCCGCGATGCCCACCGCCAGCTCGATGATGAAGATGACGAGGAGCAGCCCGGCGAACTGCGCGGCGGGAGCGAGCGAGCGAGAGAGAGAGGCATACATAAGGCATGGTCAGGGCGCAACATCAATCTATTCATTTCTGAATTGCTTTATAGAAAATTGACGAGAGGCCTCGATTTTTTTTATAAAGCTTGGGCAATTTTTTTGTGACATGTGACGGACTTCCATGAACCTCGTTTAAAGTTCAGGAACTCGGAGGAGAAATTTCGTAAAACTTCAGCAAAGAAGTTCATGTAAACGGGTGGCACGTGACCTCGCGGGGCGGGGCGCACTCACCGCGATGAGCATGAGGTAGTTCTCCTTGATGGCGCCGCAGCAGCCCAGGAAGGCGACGAGGAAGACGATGGCGCCGGCCACGATGAGCACGATGGGCGGCGCCAGGATGCGGTCCTCCAGGAAGCGCTGCGACCCGCCGAACTGGCCGAGGACCACGGCGCCCGCCGCGATGATACCCACGCCGGACAGCTGCGGGGAGGAGGAGAGAGACAGAGACATCACCACTCTGCGAACTCAAGCGAAGCACATCGGTTGTCCGACCTTTTTTTGTCCGACCGTGGGATTTTTGCGGCCGCCACCGTCACACGTTTCTTTTTGTCCGACCTCATTTCGTCCGACCTGGCAGTCGGTGTGTCATAGTTATTTTTTTGTCCGACCTCGTTTTCTCCGTCCCCAACGAACCGTAAGAGTCGCCTGCTATCCTCTGCGATTGCAGCTCGATTGTCCGACCTGATGATTTCCTCAAAATCCAAAAAAGTGCCTTGATGTTTTCCAACCTTGTTTACACGGGTAAAGTGGAAAAGGAATAGGTATCATGGTCGGAGCACACCTCAAATTCATTTTTAATAAAGCTATTAAAAAAATGAAAAATTGGTAGGCCCCTACCTAACTCGCAACCTGCGAGCCCCGCCTGCTTAACTTCGGAGTTCTGATGGGATCCGGTGTGTTCCAGGCGACCGCCACCCCGCGGGCACGAGAAGTCCTCTCCACTTCTAGCCCAGTTATATTAGTTCAAAGTGCATGGGTGACCCAAGACAAATTCGCAACAAAACGCCGCTTTGGGGATTTGTAGTACCATATGTGAGTATCAATTCCTGAGAATTCCCACAAATTCCCACCACCGCCTTGCCCGGAAATGGCCATCAAAGTCCGCCATTTTGGATTTCTGGGGCGTAACTGTTTTTCGTCTCTATCTCCCAAACTATTTAAGCTATCGGACTCAGCGAGTGCTCATTTTGTTCCCTGAACTTCGCTCTACAAAACCGTTACCCTCCGTCTTTCCAAAAAAATTCATAACTCTAACAAAATGTCCAAAAATGTCCAAAAATATTTTTTTAAAAAACTGACCTTTTTTTTTGCGGCAGTTTTTTGACCAAATGAGTAACCAAATCGAAAAATAGCATTCTCTAAACGTTGTAGAGCGTTTCGTGGCGATTCCAAATCACTATATGTTGATATACCTAGCTTGAAAACTGGCCGCTACCGGGGAGTGAACCCGTGGCCGTGCGTGCGCGGCGCAGCCCGCTGAACCCGCCCCGCCCGGCCCTGCAAGTGCTCGGCGTGGCGGTTTTTCGTCTCTATCTCCCAAACTATTCAAGCTATGGGACTCGGCGAGTGCTCATTTTGTTCCCTGAATTTCGCTCTACAAAACTGTTACCCTCCGTCTTTCCAAAAAAATTCAGTACTCTAACAAAATGTCCAAAAATGTCCAAAAATATTTTTTTTAAAAACTGACCTTTTTTTTTGCGGCAGTTTTTTGACCAAATGAGTAACCAAATCGAAAAATAGCATTATCTAAACGCTGTAGAGCGTTTCGTTGCGATTCCAAAACACTATACGTTGATATACCTAGCTTGAAAACTGGCCGCTGCCGGGGAGTGAACCCGTGGCCGTGCGTGCGCGGCGCGGCCCGCTGAACCCGCCCCGCCCCGCCCCGCCGCTCCCGGCAGCTCGTGCTTATTCTTGTCTGGTTGCTATGAGTGTTGCGCTATTGAAGGAAAGATGGAGGTGTGCTTCCTGTGCAAGAAGCCGTTGGGTGGTGAAAAGGTGAACACCCTCACCTCCCGCGGTCTTCCATCGCTGCTGAAAGCGTGTTCGAACGACCCAGAGGCCACTTCTTTCCTGCAAAACGTGCAAGATGTTTCGAAGGTACGTGAACGGCTGGCTCGGTATGCTCGCGGGGTAACGTGTCCGTGTGTCCTGTAGGGGGTGGGGTGAGGGGGGTTAAATTGCTTACTATGCCCCCTTGTAGGTCCGTTTCCACGAAAAATGCCGAAAGGACGTGTGCCGGGTTGCGTCGCGGTCCTTGTCACCCGGTGCCTCCCCCGGTGTCAGCGCCGAGCCCTGCAGCAGAGTGCTCACGCAGAGAAGCGCCCAATCGAACTTCGACCTCGCTCGCTGCTGCCTGTTCTGCGCCGTGCTCATACCCGAGAAGGCGTACAAATACACCTACAGCACCATCGTCCGGGAGGCCACCAAGCCGCACCTGCTGCAGGTCTGCGCTGATCGGGACGACGATTGGGGGAACGTCGTTCGCACCAGGATCATCAACGAGCCATCCTTGAGTAAGGCGGGTGCCAGGTACCATCGGTCCTGTTACACAGACTTTCTCAAGATGGGGCGCAAGTGTGTCCTGGGCTCCCCTGCGTCGGCGCTGAGCACCCCGTCCCCACCCCTGCCTGCCGCCAAACGAGTTCGGAGGTCCTCGGGAGCATTCGCGCACACCTCGCAGCTGCCAGTCCCTGTTCGCATGGTGCAGCCGTCCCCTGGCAGACCGGCCGACGCTGACAGGCTAGACGCTTTCAGCAAAATGTGTGAGTACCTGGAGGCCACCGACGAGTGTCAGTTCACCCTAAAAGAAGTCATTGACGAAATGGGGAAACACACACGGGCACCCTACACAGATCAGTGGACTTTGTCACAGTTGCGCAAGCGCTACGAAGGCAAGCTCATTGTCACGGAAAGGCCAGGCCGGTGCACTCTTCTTTGTTTTGGGGAAAAAGCCAGCAACATTCTGACCAGCACCTGGTATGAACAAAAGCGCGCCTCCGCTGTGGGTGAGCGACAGCGCATCGTTGAGGCCGCAGCTGCTATCATTCGGGATGACATCAGGAGACACCCGTACGACACGGACAATTTCCCGACAGTTTCCGAAGTGGAGAGCGGGGGCTGGGAGGGGCTGCCGAAAAGTCTCCGGACATTTCTCACTGAAGTAGTGTGTAAAGGGAAAAAGGGGGCCATGCCAAGTCACCTTCTGAAGTGCAATATGATTGGCCAGGCTATTGTAAGCGCTGTCCGGCCGAGGTCTTTTGTTTCACCCCTACTGCATGGCCTGTCAGTGTATTTGCATCGATCTTTTGCATCGAGACACCTTGTCGATTTACTTCACTCTCTGGGCGTATCCTCCTCCTACACAGATGCAAGTAATTATGGTAAATCAATTGCGGAACATTCCAGACCAACAATCACAGATACTTCTCACGTCTTGATGCAGTTTGTCTTCGATAATGCTGACTTCGACATCTCTACAATCGACGGCCTGAATACATTCCATGTCATGGGTGGGATCAAGTGCATTTCGCCTGCAAGGAGTGTATCACTTGAATTTGATGTACCCCGTTGTAGTGGTTTCCAAACAGTAGATGCAGCTCTCCACGGCTCAATCCCCCTCTCTCCCTACAAGCCTTCCCTGGAGTCTGGTTTCCAGAAAATTACAGTAGAAGACTTGCGTCCAGGGCAGCCATGTCAGTATGCGACCGTGTCTTCTCTCTCCCGCGACAATGCTGCAAATCTTATCAATTTTCTGTGGCTTGCTGGAACCGTTTTCCAGCCGGCGCCAACTCCAGGCTGGACAGGCTTCTTGCAGAAGGCGACGTCAACCAGCCCACCCTGCGAGAAAACTGCTATTGTGCCTGTCCCATTCATTAATTTAGAGGCCAGTAATCCTACAACTATATGTACTGCACTCGAATATGCCATTTCTGAATGCAAAGCTATTGGACAAAAGACGTGCATCGTGACTTTTGACCAACCTCTATTCATGAAGGCGACAGAAATGGTCTTAGCTGCAGAAAATGGTTCACCTCTACATTCTGTTGTCGTTTCTCTCGGCGGCTTCCACCTCCTAATGTCATTCATGCATGCTGTCTCCTATTTAATGGCTGGAAGTGGCCTGGAAGAGCTGTGGGGAACCACCTACGCAACGAATTCAGTACCACATATGATGTCGGCAAAGGCGTTTTCCAGAGCCCTGAGAGGCCATTTTTTGGCGCAGTGCTGTATTTTTGCTCTCGTTACCAAAAAAGCTGTGTACCTTGACCAATCACGGAAAAACGCCCTTTCCGCCCTCTTTAACGCAGTGGCACAGTCCAAGTTGACCTACGACGCTGCTGCAAATGAATTTTGTTTGGCGGAAGCTGTCAGCATGCTGCAGAACGTTATGGGCGAATTATCATCGGGTCGACTCGCAAAACTGTGGTTGAATTATTTTGAGCATGTCAACATAATGCGTACTTTCATTTTGGCGCAGAAGACGGGCGACTGGGAACTACATCTTTTGTCCATCCGCAAGATGTTGCCTGTTTTCCACGCTGCTGGTCACTTGAATTATGCCAAAGGTGCACAAATTTACCTTCAACAAGTTTCTTCTCTGGAAGAAAAAATGGACCCTCTGGAGTTTGACCGGTATACCAGGTGTGGTGGCTTTGTAATTCGTCGCTTTGACAATTTTTTCTGTGGTGTTTGGCCTGATCTGGTTATCGAGCAGTCGTTCATGAGAGCTCTAAAGGTCATAGGGGGGCTCACACATGGTCGCGGTATCACTGAGTCCACCAAAGCTACATTTATTCACGCAATGCCGTTAACTACACTTTTAATTCGTGCTTTGGAAAGCTACACGGGGAAGCGCGCAGTAACATCTGAACAGCACGTCGACTTGCGGGAGTCCAGGCAGGCTCGTAACCAGGCCGACCTGCTGAAAATGTTGGGCTGGCTCCAGGCCCATGACCCTTTCCAGGAGTGTCAGGACCTCCGTTCCCTCGCCTCTGGCCTCAAGGCGACGTCAGGAGTCAACTGTGACATGTCATTAGAAATTGGCGTAAAAGCCATGGGCAATGCAATTGGCAAGAATTACGACAAACTAACACTTCATAGAAAAGACCGTGCATCTAATCTGGCCTCGGTTCAGACTGCGGTTCAGATTCGCGGTGAAGCAGTCCAAGTTAACAGCGATACTGTACTTCACCGTGTGCGCTGTGTTGTTGCTACAGAGGACCTAGGCCAGTGTTTTAAGTATGAGCTAGGTTCTCTTCCGCCCTCCTTGTTTGATCAGTCAGGTTTCATGCGCAAAGGCACGAAATCAACTCTCGCTCAAGTCCTGCAGTCGTCCTCTGTTTTGCCTGAAAACCCCTTGTATGTCCTAGACGGGGGCCACCTTCTGCAACGAGTAAAGTGGCCACGCCCTGCCACCTACGCTCAAGTAGCCTCCACCTACTCGAATTTTGTGCTACGGCTGTACACATCTAGTAGCACTGTGGTGTTCGACGGATACGCGGATGGCCCGAGTGTGAAGGATGTAGAGCACCTGCGACGGAGTAGTAAAAACATGTCAGCAGATGTTATACTGGAACCTGACCTGCCTGTTCTCACAACGCAGCCGAAATTTTTGGCAAACGGGAAAAACAAGGAGCAGTTCATTTCAATTTTATCATCTGACCTGCGCAAGAAAGGGGTGAGTGTTGTCAGGGCGTCAGGAGATGCTGATAGACCAATTGCAGTGACAGCCATTGAATTACAGCGAGTAACTGGTAGGAACATAGTCGTCGTAGCAAACGACACTGATGTACTCGCGCTTATGGTAGCATTGTCAGACGCGACTCACACAATTTACATGCTCATGCCTGGCCCAATGAACAAAGTGTACGATATTAGAAGCATTCGGCAGTCACTGGGCACTGTGGCTGATCTCCTTTTGGCCCTTCATGCAATGACAGGATGTGACAGTACCTCAGCTCCATATCAAAAAGGCAAAAAAGAGCCGCTCAGACTTCTTCAAGAGAGAGAAGAGTTGCAGAGAATTCTCAGCGTCTTCAATATTGCGCAATCATCAGTTGAAGAAATCGCGGCCGCTGGAGAAGCCTTCTTACTTGCTCTCTACGGCTCATCTGCCTTATCATTAGACGAAGCCCGCTTTTCGATCTACCTGCGCATTGTTGCATCGAAGCCTATAAACGCTAACATTGAGCTGAAATTCTTGCCCCCCACATCAGCCGCAGCTCGCCAGCATTCTCTCCGGTCTTTTTATCAGATTCAGGAATGGCGGGGACTTAAACTCAACGCAACTGACTGGGGGTGGAAGCTGGTGGACGGTATTTTACAGCCCGTGCCCACCCTCCTTCCGGCAGCACCACCTGAGGTGCTCGAGATCTCCGCATGCGGCTGCAAAGGGGACTGCTCGACACGGCGGTGCTCGTGCTATGCCGCTAGGAGGAAATGCTCCTCCATGTGTGCAAGGTGCAGCGGAGTTACATGCAGCAACGCTATGCATGAGGTCAGTTCCCTATTAGCAGTGCAACTTGCAGTGCTTGCCGCATGGACGGCGTTTAACATGTCTAAATAAAAACCAGATAAGACTTCCGGCATGTGAGGGGCCAGCCGACATCGACGAAGAGGCAGCAGTAGATGATCCAGGCTTCGAGTGACAACTGTGAGCACACCGTCACAAGGAAAAAATTAAATTAGCCCCAAAAATAATTTTTGGACATTTTTTTGGAATTTTTTTTTAGATGTTGAACATTTTTGAGGGTATACGGATGGTGACGGTATTGTAGAGCGGAGTTCAGGTAACAAAATAAGCACTCGTCCAGTTCAGTAGCTTAAATAGTTTGAGAGATAGAGACGAAAAACCGCCACGCCGAGCACTTGCAGGGCGGGGCGGGGCGGGTTCAGCGGGCCGCGCCGCGCACGCACGGCCACGGGTTCACTCCCCGGCAGCGGCCAGTTTTCAAGCTAGGTATATCAACGTATAGTGTTTTGAAATCGCAACGAAACGCTCTACAGCGTTTAGATAATGCTATTTTTCGATTTGGTTACTCATTTGGTCAAAAAACTGCCGCAAAAAAAAGGTCAGTTTTTAAAAAAAATATTTTTGGACATTTTTGGACATTTTGTTAGAGTACTGAATTTTTTTGGAAAGACGGAGGGTAACAGTTTTGTAGAGCGAAATTCAGGGAACAAAATGAGCACTCGCCGAGTCCCATAGCTTGAATAGTTTGGGAGATAGAGACGAAAAACCGCCACGCCGAGCACTTGCAGGGCCGGGCGGGGCGGGTTCAGCGGGCTGCGCCGCGCACGCACGGCCACGGGTTCACTCCCCGGTAGCGGCCAGTTTTCAAGCTAGGTATATCAACATATAGTGATTTGGAATCGCCACGAAACGCTCTACAACGTTTAGAGAATGCTATTTTTCGATTTGGTTACTCATTTGGTCAAAAAACTGCCGCAAAAAAAAAGGTCAGTTTTTTAAAAAAATATTTTTGGACATTTTTGGACATTTTGTTAGAGTTATGAATTTTTTTGGAAAGACGGAGGGTAACGGTTTTGTAGAGCGAAGTTCAGGGAACAAAATGAGCACTCGCTGAGTCCGATAGCTTAAATAGTTTGGGAGATAGAGACGAAAAACAGTTACGCCCCAGAAATCCAAAATGGCGGACTTTGATGGCCATTTCCGGGCAAGGCGGTGGTGGGAATTTGTGGGAATTCTCAGGAATTGATACTCACATATGGTACTACAAATCCCCAAAGCGGCGTTTTGTTGCGAATTTGTCTTGGGTAAAAACCTAATGTAACTGGGCTATTCGGGGAGAGTCCCCGCTTAAGGCTGGCGGCCTGTCAGGCCCGCCGTACTACCCTATTTAAACAGCGCCTTGAAGCCGTAGGTAGCATTTCAGACCAACGACTGGGCACCACCGGACCGCATGACCGGTCAGTGGGAGGTAGAGGCAAGGCAGGACGATAGAGGGGGAGAAAAGCAGAAAGAGAAGTTTTTGCGGAAGAGTAAGCGTACGGTTGGTTAGACCTGTACTGACCCGCTCCCGCACAGGTCATGGAAAAGCTGTTTACTAAGGAGCCAGATTCATAGGCCTTACTTCCCCACGAGGGACCACCCCTCGTGGCATGGGACGGAACTTCCTGACAACTCGCTTTCGCTGCCAGTGAAGAACCTACCTGGGAATTGAACCCAGGCCCCAAGTGCCGAGTCTCATGACACCCCGCGGCTTTCGTGGTACTAAGACCACTAGACCGTCGGCGATTCCACGAGGGAGCTCCGTTGAAATGGGGGGTTTGAATTCCACGCCAAGCTGCTGTCCTCGGTAAAATTTATGTTTTATAGCAAGATTTGAACCTGGGTTCTGCGGCCCCCGGAGCATCTCTATGCCGGCACGGCTACGACGCCATGGTACAAGTCGCTGTTCCACTAGGGGCGACGCTGCGAAGAGCCGTAGTCGCCGACGAACCTGTACCGGTGGCGTCATCAGTACGCCTGCTCTCCTTGCTGGGACAGCCCAGCCGCGTGGCGACTTTGGTATCCACATCGGCACCGTTAGGAGTACTAAGTGGGCACAGGTTCGAATACCGATCACAATATTTTTTTTTTCTCGAAGAAGCTTTGTCTCTTATAGTTGCCCGAGGCACAAGGACAGTGGATAAAAAGGATTACGTAGGTAAAAAATAAATCAAAACAAATCCGCAATCGACATTGATGTCGTCGCCGGTGAAAGCACGAGTTGGACAGAGGTTCTAATACCACACTGTATCTTCTTCTTTGTATTTCTTTTTATCAGTACGTAGTTTTGCCTATTTGCAGTTGCCCGAGGCATTAAAAAAGATGTTTTTTTTTTTTTTTTTTAAGAAAAAAATTCACCGCGTAGCAAAGCTTCCAACATAAAAAAGAAGAAGAAAAAAACGACAACAATGTCGATTGCGGATTTGTTTTGATTTATTTTTTACCTACTTAATCCCATTTATCCACTGTCCTTGGGCCCACTTAGTACTCCTAACGGTGCCGATGTGGATACCAAAGTCGCCACGCGGCTGGGCTGTCCCAGCAAGGAGAGCAGGCGTACTGATGACGCCACCGGTACAGGTTCGTCGGCGACTACGGCTCTTCGCAGCGTCACCCCTAGTGGGCAGACATCGTGTACCGTGGCGTCGTAGCCGTGCCGACTCAGTGTTGTCCCGCGAGCCGCGGAACCCAGGTTCGAATCTTGCTAAATATAAATTTTTCCGAGGACAGCAGCTTGGCGTGGAATTCAAACCCCTCATTTCAACGAAGCTTCCTCGTGGAATCGCCGACGGTCTAGTGGTCTTAGTACCACGAAAGCCGCGGGGTGTCATGAGACTCGGCACTTGGGGCCTGGGTTCAATTCCCAGGTAGGTTCTTCACTGGCAGCGAAAGCGAGTTGTCAGGAAGTTCCGTCCCATGCCACGAGGGGTGGTCCCTCGTGGGGAAGTAAGGCCTATGAATCTGGCTCCTTAGTAAACAGCTTTTCCATGACCTGTGCGGGAGCGGGTCAGTACAGGTCTAACCAACCGTACGCTTACTCTTCCGCAAAAACTTCTCTTTCTGCTTTTCTCCCCCTCTATCGTCCTGCCTTGCCTCTACCTCCCACTGACCGGTCATGCGGTCCGGTGGTGCCCAGTCGTTGGTCTGAAATGCTACCTACGGCTTCAAGGCGCTGTTTAAATAGGGTAGTACGGCGGGCCTGACAGGCCGCCAGCCTTAAGCGGGGACTCTCCCCGAAGTGGAGAGGACTTCTCGTGCCCGCGGGGTGGCGGTCGCCTGGAACACACCGGATCCCATCAGAACTCCGAAGTTAAGCAGGCGGGGCTCGCAGGTTGCGAGTTAGGTAGGGGCCTACCAATTTTTCATTTTTTTAAATAGCTTTAAAAAAAAATTAAAAATGAATTTGAGGTGTGCTCCGACCATGATACCTATTCCTTTTTCGACAACTGCGGCTCTCGCCGGGTGACCGTTGCATGCACGCCTTTCCCGAACTGCGCAATTTTCATCTAAGGTGTAGAGAGGTAACTGTCGTAGCCGTGATTACGCCGCGTCAAGGTTTACATGTAAAACACAGTAGGAGAGGTTTTACTCCTAAAACTTTTTAGAGGTAAATTCCCAACTCTATGTTTTACTCCTAACCGTAGAGGTAAATCTTGTAGAGGTATTTTCGCAGCAATATTATTAGAGGTATATTGCCGTAAAGGTAAATTTACCTTTAATCAAAATTAGAGGTGTTTCTATTAGAGGTGCTAGAGGCGACTCGACTCAATGGGTCTCACAATTTTTTTCAAAATGGGGGGGACCATATATGTTTGCCCCCCTCCCCCTTCTTTTTCACTTCAGTCTTATGAGCATCGCTGTTGACAAAATTATTGTCGAGGTGATCTAATTTTTCCCCCTGTTGGTGCGTTCCTCAAAACGTATCCGTGTTTGGGTCGGTAGGTTACAGCGGCTGGTGGGGTTCCTAAGGGGTGGGTGGCTGCTGAAAGGCCACGCCACGCCTTATGAGGGCAGATTCCCCCCTCTCCCACCTCCCCGACCTTCCTCTGGTAGGAACCGGGGGGATGGGGGGGGGGGGAGAGGGCCGGGCCCAGACTACCCCCTCCGCTTAGTGAGGTCGCAATGCGCACCCCGAGCCTGCCCCTGCCCCCCCATTAGGCATTGTGACCTTCCCCCAACCTTACCCGTTCTTGACTTATTACTTTCATATCTTTGCCTCGCCATCCTTGTTTTCTATCGTGACATTCTACCCCACACTGCAGACCGCTGCACACACTCGGTGCCCATTCGGCGGCGCGTCCCTTCCCCCGCCCTGGCCCTGTTGCGGGCGTGCGCGTGCTCGTGTGCGTGCGCGTATGCGCCTCGCCGGCGCCCCGGCCGCCCTGCCCTGCTCTGTCGTCTGATTCCAAGGAGCGCTCTCCTCGCTCTGTCTCTCTCGCATGTGTACGGCGAAACCCATGAGTGCGATAGAGACAAGGCGAGGAAAGCGCTCTTCGGAATAAGTCGGCTGTTCTGCCCCGGCGGGGGCTTGTCCTGCCGCCGCCGCGCGCTCTAAATTTAGCGTCCATTCGTCGTGTGCCGCTCAGAAGTCGGCGGCCGAAAGTCGCTTTCCAGGAAAGGGAAGTCCCATTGTGTGTATGTGTGTGTGTGTTGCGCGGCTTCCCTTATGGTCGCAGTCAGCTGTTATATGTTATATGCTAGACCCCACGGGACCTTTGAGCTGCTCTACTAAGACCCGCCACTCTCGTCCGCACCCTCGCAAATGGAGGTCAGCCGACAACCCCGCGGCCGCCGTCGGGCCGCGCGCCGCCGCCCCCGTTATGCCGCTGAGCGAAACATTTTCCTCGCTATATTGAATGGGGAGCCCCCACGCTCACCCCCACCCCCGCTCAGCGGGCTCGCTTCCTGAGGGCGTTTAAGCCTCTCTGACATGACTGACTGGGAAAGTGGCACTCACGTGCGTGATGCGGAAATAAGTGTCCCCGTTTTCCTATAGTTTACGTGCCCTTTTGCGTCGTAGGCGAGCTTCATGAACGGGCCAGAGGTGAGCCTGCGGGTAAAGAGAGACCCCGCCCAGCAGCGCTTCGCCCTTGCGAGGAACTATGAACGAGGCGGTTCCCTGTAACCATGACTATTGCAACCCAGCCCTATTTATCTTCCAGGGGCAGGCCTGACAGCTCCAACCCATCGTTCGAACGAGGCGAGGAACTCGAGCAAAATGTTGTGATTAGATACATTCTGAGTAAACAATATGGGAATAATTTGAGAGTAAACCTTAATGAGTACACTGCATGAAGCCATTTTCTTCTCGATCGTAACCAATTAAACGTGGCGAACGGACAAAAGTTACTTGTATCATGAATCAAAAAATTTCGGGTCTAAAAGTTCGAGTAAGACCACCACTGCAGGTGCAGGGACCTCGGTGGTAAAAGACGGCGCCTGCGGCCTGCGGGTGGCGCCATGCAGGGCGGGCCAGGGCGGGCCAGTCCAGTCCCAGCCCCCGCCCGGCTCGGTCGCGCCGGTGAAAGGTCGGCAGTCTAGTCCATGAGCCGGGCCCGCCTGCCAGCCTGCCATAGGCGCGGCCGGGCCAGGCAGCGGCGCCTGATCGATACCAGCAGCCAGCACAAAGGCGCCAGCCCGACAGGCAGCCGGCCGCGCTGGACATGAGGGCCATGAGCTCCGGCTGTGCAGGCCGGACGGGGGGGCGGGGCGGGGCGGGGCGGGGCGGGGCGGGGCGGGGCGGGGCGGGGCGGGGCGGGGCGGGGCGGGGCGGGCAGCGGTGGAGGGTACTACTGCCGTCTCTGATGGGTGCGTATGAATCGCCCGAACTTTCATTGTCCGACCTGGTGATTCCCCCGAAATCCGAGAAGGCTCTGTCTGAGGCGCTGTCCGACCTGGCTTTTGTCCGACCTTGTTTTGACGGGTAAATTGGAGAAGGGATATGTATCGTGGAGGACTAGGACGGCGCATGTGCCGAAAACAAAAAGGTGCGACACCTCAAATTCAAAACAAATGTCTTTGAAAAATTACGAGGCAAACAATCGGTTGCTTTGCCTTTTTGCGATTTCCCAAGTCACAAGTTAAAAAGAACAAAAAGGGGGTTGTATTAAAACCACAGTGCAATTGGTGCTCTCACCGATAACGATACGAATGTGGCCACGTGGCCGGCCTAGTGTTGCATCGAGAAGAGTGCATTGATAACAGTTTCGCTTCGTCGGTGGCCTAGTAGGTAGGCAGTCGTTTAAATCTCAACCAAAAAATATTTAAAGGGAAAAAAAAAAAGAAAAAAACAGAAAAAGCTCGTACTTGAACCACTGCCCAGCCATCGCCAACATTAGGTCACCGCCGCAGGGGCGACAAGGACGGGGGTGCGAGAGCGATCTCCTGAATCAGACCCTGCCCGGCCTCCACCCGCCCCCGGAGCGCAGCGCGCAGCGCGAGCTATCGCTGATTAATTTGTCTAAGTGTTGCGCTGCGCCGCGCCTGCGGCCCCTCCCGGAGTCCCGAGTTTCCGGGTCCTCTTCCCGCCCCTCCATATGGCGGCGGCCGCGTTTGAAGAAGGGTTGGGTGCGGGCCAGATGGGTTGCCTACCCTCCTGGCGTCTCACTCCCTCCTGCGACGCGCTCGCTCGCTCGCTCGCTCGAGCTCCCCCCTTTGTTATTCTGAGTGGCGGACGGGGCGGGGCGGGCACCGGGCGCCCACCCCTCTCGAGGGGCGGAAAAGGGCGGGCATAATTATCAGGGAGGAAGAAGAAGAAGAAGAAGAAATCGCATCGGGGAAAAAATGTGACGGCCGTCGCGTATGGCTGGTGCGCGTTCGTGTGTGAGAGCGCGGGGGCGGGGAGTGGTGAGGAGTTGTTCTGCGCAAATGAAAGTCTGTGGAATGAAAAGTAGCGCGGCGGGGCGGGGGCGAAGAGCAGCTAGCAGCAGGCCCTGGGGTGCGGCGGCAGTATGCCTCGCTATCGCGCCGGCCGTCAGGGAGGTTCCGTATGCTTATTCAGTATCGTGTTTCGTGAGCCTTTACCGCTTGGCTCGGCAGATCAGCAGACTAGTGTCATTTTAATTCACTATTTTTTTAAAAGTAAAATTATATTTATTTCATGTCAAATTTTAAGTTAGAAATTTCTCAAATTTCTTCAGGAGAAATCCATAGATAGTATTTAGAAATGTGGAAAGACAAGTGCTGAAATTTTGATTCATGACTGTGCCAGGCCCAATGTCGCGTGAGACGGACAGAGGGATGAAATATTTGTGTCGCCCCCTTTTGTCAGGTCCGATCAGGCGTATCAATAACGACCCCGATTCCAGTCAGTAGAAGATTCGATTTTTCGACTGACAGGTTTCACTCGCAAAATGGAGATGAAGGGCGCTGCCGAAGCTAAAGTTCGGACCGTGCGCGCGCTCGTCAGTTTTACCACTCTGTTGCAAAAACTGAGTCAATTCTCTATTATTCAAGCCTCAACCTCGTACAAAAGCACAAATGGCATGAATTGCATCACTGCACTTACTTATTCGGTAGAGAAACATTCCGAACTTTCCCCAAAAACCTTTATTTGCCGAAGGATCTTTGACCCCCAACGTTTATTTTCATCTCTTGGAGCAGATGGGCCGTATCTCCATACACAATAAGGCAGAGCGGAATTCAAAAGCAACAGTGTCTGGTGTTGTTGTCCCGCCCGTCCGCCCGTCCCGTCCCGTCCAGCCAGCTTGTTGACCCCGAGTGGAGCCTCTCGATAGCGGCCCGGCCCGGCCCTGCCTGCACTGGGACCGTGCCAAACGTAAACACCCCCGCCCCCCTGGCTGGTGTGTACGGGGGTGCGCTCCTCACCGCGAAAATAAGGTTGAAGACAAAGAGGATGTACTTGATGACGTTCATGCCGCAGGACTCCATGCTGGCGGCGGTGGGCAGTGCGCCCGTTCAGTCGCAAGAGAAAAAACGCGCACCACTCGGCTGCGGTGGAGGGTCGGTTCCGGTCGGTTCCGACTCAGCTCGGGCAGGCACTCGACGACGTTCTCCGCGAGCGCGCGACAGAGAGCCCGGGGCGGGTGCTGCGACCCCCGTGGTGCGTGTGTACTCACTGAGGGTCGCGCTGCGCGCTGCCGAGCGGGCTGGGCCGTTCGGGGGGCGGGGCGGGGAGGGGTGGGGCGGGGTTGGTGTAGAGCCCTGGACAAGAGGGTAGGGTAGCGCACCCGCTGAGAGATTTCTCATACCAGCCGGGGCCGGCTCGCGCGCGCACGCCACCCCGGGCTGGAGGCGGTGAGGGTGGGGGTTGTGGCCGGCCAATAAGTGTGAGGGAGGCCCGAGCCCGTAGGCCCGGCGGCCCGGCGGCGGGGTCGCGGGGAGCCTTGCCGTCCTGCTGAGGGGAGTCTAGGCGGGGCCGGGGCGGGGCGGGGAGGGTCCGGAGGGGTGGTCGTTGTTGTGGTGGCGGCGGCCCCGCCCCGCCCCGCCCCGCCCCGCCCCGCCCCGCCCCGCCCCGCCCCGCCCCGCCCCGCCCCGCCCCGCCCCGCCCCGCCCCGCCCCGCCCCGCTGGAGGGGTCACCGCCGCGCCTGCTGGGCGCCGCGCCCCGCGCCCCACGGGCCCCACGGGCCCCACGCTGCGCTGTTGAGGCGGTGGCCTGGCGTAGCGCGGCGGCGCCCTCAGCGCTCCACTCCGACGCGCTGCGCAGTATGGCGTGGCGCTGCTGCAGGGGTGGGGCCTGGGGCTGGGGCTGGGGCTGGGGCTGGGGCTGGGGCTGGGGCTGGGGCTGGGGCTGGGGCTGGGGCTGGGGCTGGGGCTGGGGCTGGGGCTGGGGCTGGGGCTGGGGCTGGGGCTGCGAGGTGATTCCGAACACCGTTTTGTAGCGCCCTCTCTCTTGCTCCTTATCGCCGTGCCCCCCATGAGCGCGACAATAAGGAAAGAGCGACGAAGCCAGTGTGCGGAATCACCCCACTGGGGCTGGGGCTGGGAATTTAGAATTTAGAATTTTATAATTTTATTTACGACTGCTACAAAAGGGCTGAAAAGCCCCACTGCCATAGTAGTCGGCTCGTGGTCAATAAAGTAACAAAAATAATAACATTTAAAGGGGAATTTGCAATAGTAACAACTTACTGAGGGGCTGGGGCTGGGGCTGGGGCTGGGGCTGGGGCCGGCCGATACGACGGGCAACGGGCATGTCCTACCGAGCCTGCAGGGTGCTCATGTCAGTCAGCCCAACCCGCCCGGGTGGCCCTGACAGACGAGTGGGCCGGACAGCCAGCTGGTTAATTCACGTCGATACAAAACTTCACTGGAAAAACAAAGGTAGGACGAGAAGGGTTTTAATGCCTTTACCAAAGCATTAAAAATTAGCACCCCTGCAAAGGCATTAAAACTGCCCAAAGGTGTTAAATTTTAATGTCTTTGGACAATTTTGTGCCTTTGCAAAGGCATTAAAATTTCACACCCCTAGAAAGGCATTAAGTCCTTCCTTTGTTTTTCCAGTGTTTGGCCTGCGTCATGTTTCGAACCGGAAAAAAATAAAGACATAAAAGACGTGGACGATCATATTCAAGCTGGCAGCTCCACGTGTCGACGGTGTTCACTACGGAGGGCTCGAGAGCGTGCAGGGCCGGGGGTTTTGCGCCACCATCAGGCAGTGTTGTCGTGATGCACGAGCAAAGTGTGTCAGTGGTGTCACGGGAGAGGGTGCACCATGGACAGGCGCCGCGCCGGCCGGAGCATCGCGCGCGAAGGCCAGGGACAGTCGGGGCGAGGCGGGGTTGGGCGGTTTTATGGCGTCATGGGGTGTTACAGGGTCATAAGAGCGCCTGACGACACCGTCCAGCCCAGCCCGTCCCAGGCCGGCCCCGGCCATGCATGAGCCTTCCGCCTTTACGACCGTCTGTCACGTGATTTAAACGCCCGGCCGGGCGCGGCGGGGCGCCCGGGCGCCCCCCCCCCCCCTCCCGGACCGCGGGGGGAGGGGTGAGGGTGCAGCAAAGCGGGGGCGGCACACACGGATTTACTGGAGAGTAGATAGGTCCGTTCGATCTCAGATCCAGCCTCAGGCAACAAGAAAACAAAATGAAATGAAAATGGAGCCAGTACCGATGAGCCTGAAACTGCCTGAAAGCTCAGACGCTATCAGTGGCGGCGGGAAGGCAGCCTCGCTGCGTTAACGGATTCTGACGCAGAGGGTGCCCCGCCCTGTCCGTGGCCCCGTGGCCTAGTTCCACCCGTGAGGCCATTAGCGCTCTTTGCCTAAAGGCAGTCTTTAGTGTTGTCAGTGTCAAGCTTCTTGCCACTGGCTAGCGCATCGCAAGGACTGCGACCACCACTTTTATTTTGTGTTTTTCCACCCCCCTCATTTTTGACTCATTGTTGCATCCCCGCATCGGCACGAATCTCATTGCGAAACGCGTCTCCAGATTTCGGCCAGGTCGGTCTCCACACGCACTGCGAGTGCACCCTCACCCCCCCCCCTCTCTCTCTCTCTCTCTCTCTCTCTCTCTCTCTCTCTCTCTCTCTCTCTCTCTCTCCCCCCCGCCACTCCCTCCACGCGCAGCCCGCTTCCCTCTCCTCCACCGCGTGCTCTCCGCCTACAAGCGACCCCCCCCCCTCCCCAAGTAGCGCTATTTCCAGCCCGTCACAGCGCCTGTCTGCCGAACCGCTCGCTCTGGTATTTGCACAGACAGGTTTGCGGTTGGCGCTCCCACCAACTCCAGGCTGCTAAAAAAAGAGCTGTCCAGGCATTATTTGCAGAGGAGGCGTTTCATATAGCCTCGTCTTCTGACTGAATGGCGCGCTCTGCCAGTGTCGGACGTATGCAAAGGTCTTTCCTCTATCCTCGCTGACTAAAGACTATACAGCAAAGTCAAGGCTTGTCCAATTTCTCTCTTAAACCTCTCTCATCATTTTGACATCGTATTTTGATCACAATATATATTAAAGCAAGAGAAAGTGTAATACCATCGCGCGTGCAGGTCTCTCCGTGACCCAAAAATTTCACTCTGAAATTGACAGTTTAGCAGCAGGTGCAGAAGTTTTGCAATATGTAATTTTTTTCCCCCTTCAAAAACTTGCTCTAGCGTGTGCATGAGTTGCACTGTTGCACTCGCTCGCCGTCAGAGTTGCCCGCCTCTGAATAGGACGAGAGTCGCTCGCGCCCCAAAAGTATGAGAGTTCTACAGGTCTTCGCCCTCGAATAACATACCATAGCGAATGACGGGGGAGCAGTGGTGGAGGTAGGGGTGGGGGTGGGCGGTTGGCTCGGTGTGGGGCGGGTGCCATGCGAGACAAAACACTGCGGTTGCTAAGATACCGTGCGTACCGAGGTGTGCACCGCGGGTGTTTCAGTGGCGTGGTGTGGCGGGCGGCGCGCGTGGCGGGGGCGTGGGCGGGGGCTGGCTGCACAGGAGTTATGACTCAGTGGTCAGGCCAACTCGGAGCGCGGAGACGAGCGACTGCTTTTAATACAGTTTTCGCGGCTGTTCCGCGAGTTCACTCATGGCGTTACCGTACCGGGGTTTGCTTTTCTTGTCTCTTCATAGCGCCTCCCCCCCCCTCCCCTTTTCTCTTCTCTTCGTGCATTTGCATGGCACTCGCGGCTAGAAGATTAGAAATCTACATACCTGCCCTAGTATTTCCACCGCACCGAACTCTCGGAGGCAATTCCTACTTTTTTTAAACAATTTTTTTTCTTTTTAAACTCCCCGCACAGCTCAGTGGGCCTGGGGTGAGGTGAGGTTAGAGACGGGGAGGGGGGGAGGCTACATGGTGAGGTCACTGGCCGCAGTCCCAGCTCACGCCCCACGTTCGCTCGCCGAGGCGGTGGAGGCCGGCGAGGGTCGCTGTCGTGGTGGAAGTCGCTGCAAACTGATTCAGAAGTGTTCAGAAGAGAGCTCTCCTCACTCTGTTTCTCTCACGCTCATGGGGTGCGCTGCATAGAGGCGAGAGAGAGAGAGAGAGAGAGAGAGAGAGAGAGAGAGAGAGAGAGAGAGAGAGAGAGAGAGAGAGAGAGAGAGAGAGAGAGAGAGAGAAAGAAAGAGAGAGAGAGAGAGAGAGAGAGAGAGAGAGAGAGAGAGAGAGAGAGAGAGAGAGAGAGAGAGGGAGGGAGGGAGGGAGGGAGGGAGGGAGGGGGGAGGGAGGGAGGGAGGGAGGGAGGGAGGGAGGGAGAGAGGGAGGGAGGGAGGGAGGGAGGGAGGGAGGGAGGGAGGGAGGGAGGGAGGGAGGGAGGGAGGGAGGGAGGGAGGGAGGGAGGGAGGGAGGGAGGGAGGGAGGGAGGGAGGGAGGGAGGGAGGGAGGGACGGACGGACGGAGGGAATGAGCAAAGCAAGCGGAGCGCCCGCCCAGCGGGGGATAGGCAACGCGGCGACTTCGTGCCCGGGCGGGTTGCCTACCACCCGGAGCGCGCGCGCCGCTCGACTCGACAAGCAGCTCCGGCTCTACAACAAGGAGGGCAGATCGTTGACCGGACCGCATCTTATTAGCAGTAGGGAGGTGATTGTCCGGCCCGGGCGCGGCGTGGCGTGGCGCTGAGCTCAGCGAGGCGCACGCTATACGCTATAGGCGAGGCGGTACGATAGGCCACTCGCAGTCTTTCTCTTTTTTTTTAACACCGGCCGCTCGGCTGGCTACCCCCTTGAGGGTTCCGTGACCTTCTAGAACCTCACCTGCCGCTTTGTCGTTAGCATCGCCGGACGTAAACCCGACAAGGGCGGCCGAGTAACTCGTGCTCAGACGCAACTTCTTTTACACTCGTTACAGTTTTGTGAACGACTCCCGACAAATGTATCTTAAGAGTGTAATTTGATAATTAAAAAATACGCCTTCAGGTAATCCTGGTAGGCACGACGTTCGTTAATGTTTTTGGTTCACTAAAAACTTCGGTAGATGATGGTTTACGTGGATCTAGGACAACTCGCCCCAGTCTAACTCGCCCCGGTATTAACTTGCCCTATGCCCAACTCGCCCCGTACACATCTCGCCCCAGTGCTAACTCGCCCCAATTAAAATAAGTTTTTTCACTGTAAGAAAAACACAGTAAACGCCTACGGTCTGGGCTGTAAATTCGTTGCCTGGTCCAGCACCTTATTTTTTGGTTACGGTCCGTGACATACAGGACAGACCGTAGCTTTGAAAAATATCTTCGTAAATTTACAACATATTTTGTATTTACGATTTACAAATTATATTGTAAATTTACGAGTGTCCACTTTTGCTCGTTGATGAATTCCAAGTCGATACAAGTAACTTGTAATTTTACAATTTTTTCCACGCTGCTTTCCCGAGACAAGTCGAGTATTACCATAAAAACACAGATTTTAGATCGAAATTTCTCAAAATTGGCCGCTAGCTTTGGGCTGGCATTTCAACAGTGGACTAAGGAGATCGAGTTCTACCCCTCTGCCAAGTCTTATGAAAATCGTATAGAAAAATCAGGATTTAGGTAAGGGGCCGTGCTAGTGAAAGAGCGGATGGCGGATGTCCGCAAAATCCGCCTTTGTTTCAAATCGGATCTGTTCCGGATATCCGCTACCTCCCGATCACGTCCGCATTTCATCCAAACAGACATCCGCAACTCATCCCCACCGGTTCCATCAGGGCTACAGATCAAAAATCAAGCTGATCGGGCAAATTTTACTGAGAGACTAACTTCTAAATCGCTTGAGCTAGAAATCTAAAATTTGGCATGCGACCCGCTGTACTAGTGACTCTGAGATAAGGCAAAAGTCAATAACATGACCCATAAGGCCAGAAATTTTAAATTAAATATCTACATAAACCATCATTCACCGAAGTATTTAGTGAAACAAACAAAAACATCAACGAACTTCGTGCCTACCAGGATTTCGTGAAATCGTATTTTATCTTTTCACTTTTGGGTTAGCCAAAAATGTGTTTAGAAACCATACTTTAGTTGCTGCTCAATGCCTGGAAATTTTTATTTAAGTATGTGATATTTTAATGTAAGCAATTTTAATGTTTGTTTTTATAATTGTTCTTCAAATAAATTTAGCAAAACATCAGTTCTGTCTTAAAGTTTACTGTTCAAAATTTTTTTGCGCTAGACACAGGACATATCAATGTGATTTTATTGGAAGTACAACACCACATTTGCCATGATTTGTGATTTCAGCCTTGATGAATAAATCATCAAAATTAAAGTTAATAACATGTCATACTTTAACCGATAAAAGTCTTGGCTCTTGTCCAACAAAGACAGTCGCTATCAATCGGGGAACTCCTTAACAACATCGCCACCCACCACAAACACAGTACCACATAACAACTGCACTTTCAAAATTCTCATTTAATTCAATTATCGGTTGAGCTCAAACTTAAACTTCAACTCGAATAAATCCTAAACCTGCGGAGCCCCGTTGGATAGCCTTGCGAGACAAAGACCTGACCATTCTGTGCCTGCATCTCGGTCATTGGTGCCAACTGATGAGGATAGTGACAATGATTGAAGCGTAGAAATTTTGATAGATAATTTGCAAAGTAGACGAGAGTAACATTTTTGTCGTCTTAAGAAATTCTGTTTAATTGATTATTTTTAGCTTTGCTAATTTTTAAAATTTTTGTAATTTTTTTTTTTTTTTTTTTTTTTTTTTTTTAATATTTGTTGGGCTTTTAAGTTGGTACAGCGGGATGGATCGTGAAAGATTCCCTCTCTTTCTGTTTTGATTTTGGTGCAAATATAGGTTCACTGTAAAAAAAAAAAAAAAAAAAAAAAAAAACATTTCAGAAATTAACAGGAAACATATGAGAATTTTGTTAAACGACCTGACTGTGAATTTACTTTTTATTCGTGTTCAATAACTAAAAAACTCTATAACCTGACAAAAATATTCCGTAAGTTTACAAAAGAATTCTTTAAGTTCATAAATCTTATCTATTGTTTCGTGAGTTTTCTTGTTGATCTACAAAATGTTTCATCAAACTACAGGAAAAATCTGTTTACCGATTTAACATTGTTTTTCGTTGTTTTCCAAAAAAAAAAATTACAGTGTTAAGTTAGGACGCTCGGCCACCAGTCCTCGACTGCTACTAGTTTTAACATGATTCAAATGATTCTTTCAAATGAATATAGCCGTCAAAAGCCAAAATAATGATCTTACACATACTCCTAGTTCTAAGGAAGGTGGTAGGATATGGAAAACTAACCGGTCAGACCCAGGGATATGAAGATTAACGCAACCAGGAGGGAGAGGCGGAAGAACCGAAGTCGAGACCAAGTGTCGCCACGCGAAGTGAACATTACAATGGTTTTCCTCCTGTGTGCGTTCGCACATGCCTTCTTCAATTTCCGGCTCCAGGGAACTTCTTTTCACATAGAGTGCACTCGAAAGGTTTTTCTCCTGTGTGAGTTCGCACATGACGACCTAGATCTCCTGCTTTAGAGGACTTCTTTTCACATAGAGTGCACTCGAGTGGTTTCTCTCCTGTGTGCGTTCGCATATGCCTTCTTAAATGTCCTGCTTCAGAGAACTTCTTTTCACATAGTGCGCACTCGAATGGTCTCTCTCTTGTGTGCGTTCGCATATGCCTTCTTAGACATCCTGCTTCAGAGAACTTCTTTTCACATAGTGTGCACTCGAATGGTCTCTCTCCTGTGTGCGTTCGCAAATGACTTCTTAAATGTCCTGCTTCATAGAACTTCTTTTCACATAGTGTGCACTCGAATGGTCTCTCTCCTGTGTGCGTTCGCACATGACGACTTAGATCTCCTGCTTTATAGAACTTCTTTTCACATAGTGAGCACTCGAATGGTCTCTCTGCTGTGTGCGTTCGCAAATGACTTCTTAAATGTCCTGCTTCATAGAACTTCTTTTCACATAGTGTGCACTCGAATGGTGTCTCTCCTGTGTGCGTTCGCACATGACGACTTAGATCTCCTGCTTTATAGAACTTCTTTTCACATAGTGTGCACTCGAAGGGTTTTTCTCCTGTGTGCGTTCGCACATGACATTTTAAATTTCCTGCTCCAGAGAACTTCTTTTCACATAGTGAGCACTCGAATGGTCTCTCTGCTGTGTGCGTTCGCAAATGACTTCTTAAATGTCCTGCTTCATAGAACTTCTTTTCACATAGTGTGCACTCGAATGGTCTCTCTCCTGTGTGCGTTCGCACATGACGACTTAGATCTCCTGCTTTATAGAACTTCTTTTCACATAGTGAGCACTCGAATGGTCTCTCTGCTGTGTGCGTTCGCAAATGACTTCTTAAATGTCCTGCTTCATAGAACTTCTTTTCACATAGTGTGCACTCGAATGGTCTCTCTCCTGTGTGCGTTCGCACATGACGACTTAGATCTCCTGCTTTATAGAACTTCTTTTCACATAGTGTGCACTCGAAGGGTTTTTCTCCTGTGTGCGTTCGCACATGACGACTTAGATCTCCTGCTTTGGAGAACTTCTTTTCACATAGTGTGCACTCGAATGGTCTCTCTCCTGTGTGCGTTCGCATATGACATGTTAACTGTCCTGCTTCAGAGAACTTCTTTTCACAAAGTGAGCACTCGAATGGTCTCTCTCCTGTGTGCGTTCGCACATGACGACTTAGATCTCCTGCTTTATAGAACTTCTTTTCACATAGTGTGCACTCGAAGGGTTTTTCTCCTGTGTGCGTTCGCACATGACTTTTTAAATGTATTGCTTGAGAGAACTTCTTTTCACATAGAGTGCACTCGAATGGTTTTTCTCCTGTGTGCGTTTGGAAGTGGGTTGTTAAATCTTCCGATCTTGAGAACTTCTTCTGACCTAACTCGCCTTCGAATGGTCTCTCTCCTGAGTGCGTTCGCGTATGTTTTTCTGAAGAACTTGGTTCGGAGAAGTTTTTCGTACTCAAGTGAAACTCGGAGTGGGCCATTTTTAAAACACCTGCACGCGAAGAGTAGCATCGTATTAAAAGAAGAACATGTTCTACTAAAAACGGTCAGGGCTTCACGGATTTAGATATTTTAAAAAGGCAATCATTGTTGATGACTTATCTTACATGAATTTTCTCGTTGCTCGCATTTCCCTGAAGCATGAATGGACCTCTCTCAGACATGAGTGTGCGCGTCTAAAGCTGCGTCTCGACTGAGCCGCTCGAGCGGGTCCCGTCGCGCACGGAAGTCGCGCCTCGTGAATTTCGCTTCTGTTGCACTTTTCGTGCATCGCAGAGGCTACCGTCGCCACGACCCGGCCCCGCCGCTGTGCTACGTAAGCAGCCCTGTACGCTCTCGGCCGTTACACTTAAGACACGCGTGTGAAATTAGCATTTTCTTTTACTTGTTCAAGTGTGCGGATGGACATTCACACATCTACGAGTAAAAGATACCAATACACACTTGTCCATGGTCGAGAAAAATAAAACTTGCGGGCGAAAGGAAGAAGGTCCCCTACAGGTGCCTAAAAAACTCACGGGCGTGAGCAATAGGCACCCCTAACGGGTGCCTAAAAATCGCATCCGCCGACAAAACCATAAGGCTACTTCGTGCCTAAAAATAGTCTAACCGTTTTTCCTCTCAATTTTGCTTTCACCGTGGCTGGCAGTCGTGGTCGAGATAATCAGATCGAAATGTGATTACTTGGCGTTCCACCCCGCGAGGGTTGTTTGGACAAACCCAGCCTGAAAGGCAGGGTCCGGGGCGAGCAAGGAGGGGAGGTGTCAGAGAGAAAGTCAATCAACCATCCCCTCCTGCTTTTGTGACTGTTTGTTCCCATCCCTACCCGCGCTAAAATAAGGAGATCTAGACCATCTCCGTGGGCAGTGACGTGGGAAATCGTGGAAACGGCTGGTACGGGAGGACGTCGGTTCCTGATGCCCCTTCGCACCCCCAATATCACCCTCGTCGGACATCTCAGAGAGTCCTGAAAAGTCATTTCTGAACAGGAAAACTGCTTCATTGCTTGCAATTGATTTTGTAAAGAACATCATAGATACCTGACATTTCTGGCTGTGGGAATTCGTATGGGAATAAAGGCACCAAACACACAATACATAACCAAAAAATGTTTATATGAAAAGATAAAGTAAAGAAGATTCTTTATTGCCTCTTTTCACAAATGACTCAGTGAAAATTGCATTTCAGTTATTTTGTGATGATAAGTGGGCCAGGTTTTTGACATTTAAAAAAAAAGAGAGAAAATAAACTGTGATTGCAGTTGCATTAAAGAAAAAGCAACAGAAAATAATGCTTGTATATCACTTTATCACAATGTTGCAAGAAGAGAATGTGGTGTGACATATTTTAAATTTTACGGGTGTCACGCTTCTATGCCATATCTATTAATAAATAAAATTAAATACAGCAATACACACATAGACTTACTCATAAATTGAAATAATAACGAAATGTATTCAAATACTGCTGGCACAAAAACATAATTTAAAGTACGGTAAGGTATTTTAGTGCAAATAAGTGTCTGCACAAATTATCAAGCTTTAAAGAACTATTTACAGTACTGAACAACTCTCTTTAAACGACATAAACTTTGAGATCCAACAAAACTAGTGCAAGGATCAAGTTGATAACAAAGACGTTCTATAAGTTGTAATCACAACAAATCTGCACTCATTTAAACAAAGAATAGACTTATTTCCAATTAGTTAAGTACTAGACTGCAAAGTGACATTACATTAAATTAAGCAACAGGAAGGATATGTACTACACAATAGAGACCATTGAATTAAATATATCCCACCAGTCGACTAGTAGCACTGCCACCTTGAATAAAATTCGAAAAAGGCTTCGTGTTGTAATTTGGATGACACGTGAAACTAAATATGAACCACTTTAAATTTAAAACAGTCATGTTGTGAGTCCCGCAGCTCTTCGCATCTCGCCAGGCAGCTGCTTCCATCATGCAGCCGTAGATTGGTTTGTAATTTCAATGTCAATCCTTTCAGAAACTGGTGAATAATTTGCTACATGGTCTCGATCACCAGATCTGCAATGCTCCGCGGTCGATGGCACGAGAGGGTTTGGTTGGTTTGGAATGGTCACAGGAGGGAGGCCGAGGCCGCGCGGGCGAGGCGGAGCTCAGGCGGCGCTCTGGTGCAGGAGAGCGACGGCGGCGAGGCCGAGGCCGGGGATCAGCAGGGACCAGGACCACCTGAGGGCGGGGGCGGGGGCCGCGCTGTTGGCGGGCCGAGCGGCCGTCTCGGTCCAGGGGCCGGCGGGGAACCTGGAGGATAAAGCGAGCGTCATTTTCAAGATATTTAAAAAAAAAGTTGAGGTTGAAGCGCGCCTAGCGCAGCCCACACCACTTACTTGATCTTGATCGTGCCGCAGGCCACCCTGTCGCCGGCGTGGCCGGTGGTGAGCGAGTCCGGGTAGCCGCCGCGGCCCAGGTCGTCCTCGTGCGAGTGCACCACCACGGCCCTGCCCAGGATGCCGTGCGGGCCCATCAGCGAGATGAGTCGGTCCTCCATGCGCACGCTGGCCACGCCGTACTCGTTGGCCACGATGTTGCCCAGGTCGCCGACGTGCCTCTCCGCGTCCTCGGGGCCGCCGTGCTTCTTCTACATATATAGAGAGAGAGAGCGAGAGCGAAGAGGTGAGCAGGTACCGGTTACTGGCCGACGGAGCATTAACTCGAACTTTCTTAAATTTTACACTTTTAAATTTGTGCATTTTTTTCCACAGTTTTCTAAATTGCCTGGTCCTTGTTTTTTTTCATGTGTCATTTTTATCATCTTTTGTCTGAAAATTATTGCGAGGTATAACTCTCGGGAGTCGTCCCCGTACTTACGCCTTCGGGGTTGAAGTGTCCGCCCGCCGCGGCGCAGCCGGTGCTCACGTCGCCCTTCTCGTGGATGTGGAAGCCGTGCCGGCCGGGTGCCAGGCCCGACACGTTGCCGAAGATGACGACGGGGCCGTCGCCCAGCTGGATGAAGGTGATGTTACCCCGGACGGCGCCCTGGAGCTCCACCATGGCGCCCCGCCTCTGCAACCAGAATGATAAGATTTTAGTTTTAGTTTTGAGTCGCACGTCCCGCGGCGAGACCTCCCGCATGCACGCGGTCCGACAGTCCAGCATCCACACCGACTCCAGAGCAGAGAAGAGAAAGAGTCTCGGAGGGCGCCGCCTCCGCCCCCACCGCCACCGCCACCGCGTGCAACAGAAACAGTGAGGGAAGACCAGGGTGGGTCGAGCTAGAGACGCGCTCCATCAACGTAAAGCTGAAGGAGCAAAAGAGAGAGAGAGGTGCGGTTAGAGTATGGCCGGGGAGTGAAGGAGATTCGTCCACATGTCCGGAGCTGTGGGAGAAATCACTCATACAAAATGTGTACAATGATTCTTTTGACTTTTGATTTATTTTGATTTACTTTTAGTTTTCGTTTTGATTTACCTTCTGATTTTTCAATGAAAATGTTACTTTTTGATAAATTTGGTCTTTTCCCCCCCTTTCTGCTTTTTTTCAATTTTTATTCCAGTTTTTTTTTTGTTCATTTGTTCTCTACTCTGCATATTTTTTTGTAACTTTCTCATTGAGTAAATTTTTTATTTTTCATATTTTTTCTTTTTTTAATATTCTTTTTTGGGGGGCGTACAATGACTTTTCGAAGTGAGCCCCCCCTCGGGACTGCGGTCTCCGTGAGGCGCCGGCCGGCCCGAGCGCCCGGAGGGCCGGCGCGCGCGGTGGGTTGCCTATGGCCACGGCGCTCCCGCAGCGCGCCTGCGGTAGCTCCCCTCTACGTACCTCGTCCTCTGCGGCGGCACTCCCAACTGACTAGAGATGCGACACTTAGTGATCTGTACCCAAAGCGCACCAGGGACGCACGAGTGCTTCGGCTCCGCGTCCGAGGCGTACATGCAGGCAGGGAAGGACTACTCACCACGGTGCCGTCTGGGTACTGCTTGAACGTGAACTCCGTGGTTTCCTGGACAATATATTTTTATTTACAGTCAAGGGAAGTGCGAGTGTTTAACTTAACGCCTGGTGCATGTTAATTACAAAATAATAGTCTATTTTATTTTGAAATTTGTATTGAATAATATTCAAGAGTTGGCACAGTAAGCAACAGGCAGAGTGTGGTTTGAGCGAAGAGGAACGCAAGACACGATTAATTATTCTTTTTAATACAGTTCATTTTGTTTTTGTTTGCAGACGGCACAACAACACAAAAGCGGTGCAAAAAGTTTAACAGGAAAAAATATTACGAAAATTGTTAATGTTAATATCGGTAATCACGCAACAGCCAGAAAATGAAAGAAACACAAAAGATAAGAGTGAGGTAGGGGCCTCTTCAAGACATTTACTTATGATACGATAGTTCGCCTCCCCCAATTTTGTGCGTGCGTGCGAGTCGTTGTTCTCAAGAGGCTGGGATCAACACTTATGTTCGAAATGCGTGCGCACGGCCAGCTCCGCACTCATTTGTGAATGACAGGACAATCGCGACAGCTTGAACGTGACGCATCACGCGGCTCCGCGCGCACACTGTGAACAGAAGCCAGCAGTGCCCCTCCCTCGAGAACAACGCTATAAGCGAGCGGGTAGAGGACACTGCCTCGCTTGATCAGTTTTAAAGAGGAAGGTGGTAAGGAGGAAGACGAGAACGGACATCGAGGTTCGGAAACAGTATGATCTGCCTGGTTTCCTGATTCTTCGCGTCCGAGGCATGTCATTCCTCCCTCTCACTCTTCTCTGCCCGAGGCAGTATCTATCCCGCTCTCTTCCGCGCACCGGCCTCCAGCGCCCCGCCCCGCGGCTTGTTAGACACACTGGAGAACACCTATCGGGGCGGGGTGGGCGGGGCTGTCGGAGCGCGCTGGGGGCAGGGCTCGGCACGCCGCTGCAGAAACTACCCCTCTGCAGTCTTCCGGCCCGGCACGCAGAAGTGGGTCAGTGGGGTCATTCATTTCGCGCGGGCCCAACAGGGTGTGGCCGCGCAGGGCAGCGCAGGGCTTGCTCGCTCGTTCAGTTAAAAATACAAACCGCCCCCGAGAGCCCTCTGACGTGACGCGCTGACCCGGATTTTTTTTCCCCACAGATTTTTTTTTAAACACCACCCCACCCCACGCCACCCACCCACCACGCCCCGCCCCACCTCGACCATTATTGTGAGAGGGCGCGGCCGTACGAAAGGAATGCGGTGCATCCCCTTCGGAACCGGACGGGACGCCCGTCGCGATATCTCATCTCACCTCCTCGGCGGCGGCGACCAGCGTGAGCGCCGCGGCGGCGGCCAGCAGCCACAGGCAGGACCAGGACGGCGGTGACGGCAGCATCTGCAACGCCAACGAGAGAGAGACAGCTGCCATCAGTGTGTATATGCAGACAGGTACTTTATGCAGTCGGCGAGGAAGCGACGGCCACCGCGGGCGAGGTGACAAGGACGAAGACAAGACGGGAAGACGGGGACCTGGCGGGCGGGACGGGAGGAGATGGACCAGCACGCCTCGTCCACACGCCCACGGGCGGGGCGGGGCGGGGCGGGGCGGGGCGGGGCGGGGCGGGGCGGGGCGGGGCGGGGCGGGGCGGGGCGGGGCGGGGCGGGGCGGGGCGGGGCGGGGCGGCACAAGCGCGAGATGCGGAACGCTTCCTAGACAGACGGGCGCCTCGCCCGCAGCTGCGGAAGTGAGTGAGGAGAGCCGCGGTACGGCTGCAGGTGGCGGAGTGCAGCGTATATGCTGCGCGGGCCGGCTGCAGCAGAGCGGTTAATGATATTGATGGGCTCGGCTTGGACGAACGACAGCTCAGGTCGCTGTGCCTTGTAAGGCCGGCCGCTGCGCAGTGGGGCGGGGCCGGGCGGGGGGAGGCGGCAGAGCGATGCACCCCGCGTGTGAGGCACGCAGGGTCGCGGTGTGCACGACGTGAGAGGCCACGCAGGCCGCGGCCGCGGCAACGGCCACATCCGTTTCTCCCGATCCGCTCTTGCTCCGCTCCAGGCCGCGGCCGGGTCGCGCACACGTCGCTATGGATACAGATGCACGATTTGTTTTTCGCCGTACAGCCTTGTGAGGCGTTTATTGGTCATCATGGAGGAGAGGATGTGTGTTATTGCATCGGGCATCATGAGGAGAGGAGAGGCGAAGGAATTTTTACTCGTTTAGCGGCTGCCTCGTCGTCGTGGAAGATACGCGAGGAGTAGTGGTAGTATAGTTGTCGCCATTCAAGGCCAAGGACGACCCGACCCAGTGGCTAACTGGCTGACTCAGCATCACTCACACTCACACAAAATCATGGTTGAGCTCCTCCAAACAACGGGAGACAAGAGGGTCTCGATTGTGTACATCTCCTGGCTTCCATGTCACACCAACGGACCGAGTGCGCCCGGCCCCGCGGCTCGGCCAGCTGCTTTGGTGCCTCGCCAAGGTAATGTGACGTGGGGTAATGAGGAGAGGAGAGGGGAGGGAGGGAGGGAGAGAGAGAGAGAGAGAGAGAGAGAGAGAGAGAGAGAGAGAGAGAGAGAGAGAGAGAAATACAGACAGACAGATACGCGCACACTTGAATGAGGAGACCAGAGCGAGGGGGCCTCAACTACTGAAATATTGTGTACAAAATCGCTGATATCTTCGAAATCATTTTCAAAAATTGTGGATCTATTGCCGAAAAAAAAAAAGATTTACGTGCGTATTTTGGACTCACGTGCGTATTTTGGGCTCATAAAGCTCAAAATATGCTTGTTTTGACTTTACGTATGATTTCTTTCAATTGTAAGAGGTGTAATCATGTGAAATCATGTGGACAAATTTTGGGTGAGTTGAGGCCCACTCAGACCAGAGACAGGTGGTGTGCCCGCGCGTCCCGGCCCCGTATTCGCGGCTCCACTCCAGCACCTCCAGTGGCTCCTCCTCCATAAGCTCGTGTCCATAAGACAAATGTGGTCACGTGATGTCACTCATCGGCCCGGCCTTTCCTCTCGTGCCGAGGCTGCTGTGTCCAAAAGTGAAGTGAAGTGAATTGACAGTGAGGAGCATAAAAAAGGGGGAGAAAGTGCATCAGTATACATAAACTCCATGAACTCTTTGAGAAAGATTTGCTGTTTTACTGCACTGCTAAGTCGGCTGGCTTTGTCGCAGATGCACCACTTCGAAATAAACCTCGGCCGCGGCTCTGAAAGCCCCGCCCGGCCAGCAAGATGGAGAGAATCGATCGCGAGGCGCGACCGCGAGAGGTCGAAGTTCAAATCTGATAAACAACATCTGAGTCACCGGTCTCGAAATGAGAGGGTTGCGTGTGTCAGTCTGATCAAGGCGAAGTGGAGTGCGGGGAGGGGAGAGGAGGAGGCAGGGGAGGACGGCGGCGCCAGCCCCGCCGCAGAGAGGATTGGAAAGAAAGGTGAGAGGGGCTTACTGGTGAAGGCCGCAGGAGCAGGAGGGGGGGGGGGGGAGGACCCCGGGGACCGAGAATGCGCTAATCACAAGGTGAAGGTTCAGCCGCAGACCAGCTGCCACCCGAGGCGAGGCTAGGCAAGGGTGTGATGAGCTATTACAAAGCAATTACAAAAGAATCTCGTCTCCTCCTCCGTGATTGGCAGATTAGAGAGACAATGGTGCGCGCGCGCGCGCGTGTGTGTGTGTGTGTGTGTGTGTGTGGTCGCCGCCGCGGTCCGCGAGGCTCATTTCAGGCTGACTGGAGGCTCATTATGCAGCGCGTGGTGATGAGGATCCTCTCCTCCTATGAAGGCATATAGCTCCGCTCGGCGCGCGCCCGTTGCTTTGACTTCAACTAGGGTTCCGCTCATTCGCAATGCGCCGCGCGTGAGCCGCGCGTGAGCCGCGCGTGAGCCGCGCTTGAGCCGGTGGCAGCGAGGAGCACTCCTGGAGGTTCCCTATGTCCACAATAGCGGCTTGCTTGCCCCGGCCGCGCGCGCGCGAACTTGATCGGTGTTGATGTTGTTGCTCGCGTCCCTCGCGGTCGCCAGGGGGCGCCACGGGGCGGCTTTGCACCACTGGAGGAGGTGCGGTTCACCGTTCACCCCTACGAGAGCTCGCGGAGCGCGGGGTAGCGCCGGCCCGCGGTCGTGTAAGGGGAGGGGAAGTGTGGTGGCGGCGTGGGGTAACGCCGTCAGCTGCCCTACGGCCACGCCGCAGGCCTAGTGACCTTCCCCCTCGCCGGTGAGGGAGCTGGGAGGGGTGTTTGCTCACGGTGTACACCCAGTACACCTCGGCTGCGCTTGGATCGCCCCGTCCCGCTCTACCCCGCCCCATCCCACCCCGGCGGCCGGAACAGAACGTGCCACTTTCTTGTTTGTTCTAGTAATCACTCCACGGGCCGGGCCGCCACCGCACGGCGCGGAGAGCACAGGGAGGGGCGGGGTGACCCAACTCCACCAGGACACAATAAACACGACGATGCACCGCGCCCTAGCCCCCCCCCCCCCTTTTCTTCTGCCGAGCTATCTCTCTCCGAGCGCGTTGTTTGGACCGAAACGACGAAATGCAGCGGCAGCTGAGGAGACAACAGCAAGCGTCGACGTCGACGTACGGGGAAAAGTAGGGCAGGGACAAGGGCGGGGCAGAGGGGTGGGGCGGGGAAGAGAGCCGGGCCATAGGAGGGTGGGAGGGCGTAGTGGAGGAGGAGGAGGAGGAGGAGGAGGAGGAGGATGAGGAGGAGGAAGTGGGGGTCAGCGCAGCCAGCGCCGCGGATTCCAGGACGAGCGCGGAGGGAATGCACGCGCGCTGACGCCACTATGCGACGCCAAGGCACGCCGCCCCGCCCCTCCCTACCCCGCCCCGCCCCTCCCCGCCCCGCCCCGCCCCGCCCCGCCCCGCCCCGCCCCGCCACGCCACGCCTCTCCCGGCCATGGGGTCATTCATCGCGCAGTGGACTGGGCGGACCGTGTGCGCGCGCGCGGCGTGGAGACGGCGTGCACCGTGCGCTGGTATGCGGGGTGGCGCAGCAGGGTCGTGGCCGCGAGGCTCAGAATGGCCTGGGCGACGATGGTCTTGATGAAGATGTTGATGATGATGTAGATGATGAGGGCGAACACAGTCACAACCCGCAAGGCGAAATATGAGGTCCGCGTTCACAATGTAGTGAGCTCATTGTTTGCACTGCAGGCGCGGTGAAATAAGCTGATCGTTAACCTGCTGCGTTGTTTACGGAGTCGGCCGCCCCACCCCGCCACGTTACGCCAACGAGCTTCATTAGTCTAATGCGCGCCAAAGAGGCAGGGCAGGCCTCCAACATACGGCCAGGGCTAGAGGCGCGCGGGCTGCGCGGTGCGTCGCATCCGAGAGGGAGACGACTCTGAAATTTTTGTGCACCTTGTCATTCTAAAAACTTGAAAAAAAAATCTGAAAATTTCGGATTTTCTTTTTAAATCAGAAAAATTTCTAAAATTTAGGAAATATTCAGAAAATTTCACAAAACTTCAAATAAAATTCAGAAAAATTCACAACATGTGGACACTATAATTCAGAGTTGTACTCCCGCCGGTCGCATCGCGCCCAGCGATCCCAGCGCGGTGTCACGGCGGTGCACTGCCTGAGGTACGCCACCGCCGAGGTGTTGTCAGCGCCCCGCCCCACCCCGCCCTGCCCCGCCCCTTCGCCTGGATTCGCTCTGCCCGAGGCTCTGCCTCTGACCGCCTTGCCTTCTTCTTGCTCTTGTGTGTTCTGTGTGCGCTCACACAGCCTCGCCGCGCCGAACCAACAACAACACGCCCGAGTCCTGCTCACTGCGGCATCGGACACCAGAGGTCCGTGTCAGACTTTAGTTTTCGTTCTCTTTTGTTGGGGTTCGTACGCAAATAACAAGGACCACACGTGACGGTGTCGGTGCTAGCAGGACACTGCTGCGATCAACTCCTGCTTATTTACGTCGACGTGTCGAGGGGTGGACTAACAAGGTTAGGGATGGGTAAAGTCCCAATTTTTTTTCCCATTTCAGTTTTCTCATATTAATTTGTAATTACACTAAATTTTCCTAATTTTCGGGGAATATTTCAATAGAATATCCGATGTGTACATGGAGAAGTCGAAGTGGTCCACCCCTCGCAGGTGATAGGGAGGGGCATTGAACCGTTGCCCCCCCCCCCCCCTCTCCATCTCTCTCGCGCTCTCGGGCAGCCGAACCGAACCGAGCCGTTTTGTTGTCTAGACGCTCCAATGCTCCGTAATGATCGATTATCGGAAACGGAAACGCCAGTCAAACGTGTATGGACGGTCTGGCAATAATGAGGGGCCGTGTCCTGAACGCGTCCTGAACGTGTCCCTGAATACCAACGAGATCAGTCCGAGCGGCCATATGGTCATTTCGACCACCGCGCCGTCGGGGAAGGTGGTCACACGCTGCATCCCTTGTGTGCGGTTGTAAAGATCCTCTTTGCGTTACGAGTTCCGATCACAATGTTACAAATAATGTTCTTCACCGTCATCCTCGTCGATGGGAAGATCACCCGCTCGCAGACAAAATGACGACGACGCGGATGCTCCTCAGCAGCACGCGCTCAGGGGATGACGAGCAGGGTCGGAGCGTCGGAGCATATAGCGAGCATACAGGGACATGTCGTCATCCGTTGCCATCATTTTGTGGCCCTAATCAAACCGTGCGATCAGAGTGATGGTTGTCACCCACGACAGTTTTCTTTATTTGCACCGCGTGTTTAAAGTGTGTGCGATAAACGCGCGCGCGTACACATACACACATTCATAAATAAAGAAACCGTCAAATCACTAGGCGAATAGGAAAGGGGAGCCTTTACATAACACACGAGCGACCTTACGCAAGGAGACGTGTCTCGGCCCCCTCAGTGGCGTTGTGAGCGGGAGAGAGAGAGAGAGAGAGAGAGAGAGAGAGAGAGAGAGAGAGAGAGAGAGAGAGAGAGAGAGAGAGAGGAAGAGGCGCACGCTCTCCCTCTCCCACTCGCTGGAGCGCCCCCTCAGTTCGCGCACCGCCCACCCGCAGGTTCCACCATGAGCTCCGCTCGGTTCGCGAGGCGCGCACAGTTGGGCCCTTTGACGGCATCCTGCTCGTCCTGCTCCAGCTCTTATCCGGCCCGGCCATCTCTCTCTCGCCTTGACCGACGTGCTGCGGCAGGGGAGCAGGAGATGCGCGTCTGGAATCCGCAGTGACGCGAATAACATCGCGGCCGACCGGCTATATAGGGTCAGCGCGCGCAGGACGCGCGTAGGGCGCGAGGACGTGTCACCGGGAACACCCTCGCGCGCGGTGTCTATGCACAAAATATAAACTGGTATTTCTTTTTCTTCATTTCTTTTTAATAGCTCCTGCGTAACAGTTAATTACATCTCGTTTAAAACAAAAATATTTAGAAAGCAGAGGTAAAAGTAACGAGAAGGTTCTGTTGTATAACCTATAATCTCGCTTCGCTTCCATCAGCAGGTTGTCGCTCATTCATGACTACTTGACCAGCGGGCGAGCCTCGGGGCTGCTCGAGACGAAGGCGGTCGGCATGCACGGCCGGGGCCGACCAATCAGCTCGGCGCGCATATGTGTACGTGAGTTCCGGACCCCTCCCTGCTCCGCTCCGCCCCGCCCCGCCGCGCCCGCTGTCTCTCTCGGCCCGCTGGACCGTGACCTTGGATCAGGTCGGAACAGAGTCGGGCAGGATGCTGCGGAGACGCCCAGCAACGCGCTGCCACGCCGCGGCCAGGACGCCCGCACGCCCGCCTTTGCTGTGTCGGACCGGTAATGGCCCCTACCCCGCCCCACCCCGCCCCACCCCGCCCCACCCCGCCCCACCCCACCCCACCCCACCCCACCCTGCATGCCGGCGCCGTGCGGAGCCAGAGTCTACAATCTGCTCCATATATATTTATTTCGTCTCCGATTGCCTGCCTTCCTTCCTTTTATAACGGACAGCTCTTCTTGATAATTTAATTCACCATAACGAAAATTGTGAAACTTTGACTCTGTCTTTCATTTTCCGCGGTTGTCACGGAAGGTGTCGGATTCGAGCTCCGAGATATGTGCAGGTTGTTTTCGAGGTGGAGCACACGGCCTGATAATGAGCTCCCCGCCTTGCCTTGGCGTGCGCCCCGCTGGGCCCTGGGCTGGGCACAGCCCTACTGCCTGCTAGCCCTGTTGCACCCCCGGCCCCGGCCCCAGGCTGTCGTCCAGCCGGACGGGAACGGGACGGGACGGGCTCGGCCTGCAGGAAAGCGTAGATAACGTCAGAGTTATGCGGCAAGCGTGCAGGTAGCCGGGAGTTTCCGCACGAGCCCGGTTCCGCGGGGTGGGTGTGGGTGTGCCGTGCATGTCTGCAAAGACGCGGCCCCGCGGGGCTGGGCAGTTGCGGCGGGGCGGGGCGGGGCGGGGCGGGGCGGGGCGGGGCGGGGCGGGGCGGGGCGGGGCGGGGCGGGGCGGGGGGCGGGGCGAGCGCCCGCAATTCGCAAGGTAGGCCACCTGTGCGGAGCCGGGCGCGGCCGGCGGGCGGGTTGCGTGTCTGCGGGTCGCAAGGCGCTCGCGCGCCTCCGGCGGCGTCCCGTCCAGCGGAACAGCGCAAGGCTCGGCGCACCGCGCCCTCACATCCTCACTCAAAGAGAGCCGTGCCAAGTGCGACAAGCACATAGACTGGGAACAACAACACGGAGCAGAGACTGGCTGGCTCTGGCTGGAGGCTTTACAAGTCTCACTGGTGGCGAGAAGACAGGGTTACATAACGCGCGCTCCAGCCACTCAGCCACTGCCACAGCACACCTGGCAGGAAAAAGGTGGACAGCGTCTGAGGGAGAGAACGCGCACCGGTTCGGTAAAAACGTCTGATATTTTGCGACAAAAAAAAAGGCGGGACACTTTGAGAACTTCCCTGATTATCAGGAAAACCCCTACAGATTTTTGAAAAAGCGGGGAATTGTCTCATTTTTTGAGGGAACTTCCTCGAAATCTGAGGAATTTTCCTGAAAATCAGTGAGCGGATCAAAGTTTCCCCTTTTCTTTCCCCTTCGAAACTTTAACATTGTTTGTACCGTGGGGCTAATATAGCAGCCATCAGGTGAGGTGCCGCGTGCCGCGGGGCCCTTGCTGGTCAACGAGCTACTTGCCGAGAACCCGCACGGTGTTTGTTATACCGATCTTTTCTTTTCCACAGTGTGCCGTGAACCACAGCAGCAGCGTGCGCGAGAGCCGTGCCCTGGGGCCCCGGGGCTGGAGCGTGGCCGTGAGGCGTGGCGCGGCGTGGCGTGGCGTGGAGCGGCCGCCGGCCCGGCCCCGGCCGTGGACTAGGATAGGCCCGGCCAGCCTGGGCCCGGCCCGGCTTGGTCCCCGGACCGTGGGTTGGGGCCGGGGGCCGGGGGCCGGGGCCGGCCCGTGCGGGTTCGTTCACCTCGGGAGGTACCTGGCGGGTACCCGACCCGCCCGGCCCGGCCCTGCCCAGGAGGATGCCCACGAGGAGGCTAGCGCGGTGCCAAAGGTAGGCGAGGCGAGGTGCGCTGAGGAGCGTTGCTTGTGGGTGCCAGGCTAGGTCGGGTGGGGTGGGGTGTGGTGGGGCGGGGCGGGGCGGGGCGGGGCGGGTACGTCAACTCCGCTCCTCCATCCGCGCCCAGAGCTCGCGCGCGCTCGCTCTCGCGCCCTGACCAGGCTGCTGCTCTTCTCAAATTACAATCGCTCGTTTGACGCTTATTTAAGCTGCTTGGCGTGCCTCTCTCGGTGGCTCGGAGTGGGGCGTGGCGTGGCGTTGCGGGGAGGGGTGGGGTGGGGCTGGGAGCGCAATAAGCAGTATACACCCATCTGAGCCGACGCAGGGGATATCATCTGGCATGAGCGAGTAGCGTGCAGTGCGCGCCACTGGTTATTGTTTGAGGACGAGCGCGCGTGTGTGTGAGCGTGTGAATAAGGTGTGTTTGTCGTCTAATTTCTCAGACGAAAACAATCGCGAAAATAGAGCGGTTGACGCCCTGGTGGCCCTGCTGGTCCTGCTCTGCTGCCGGCCGGCCGGCCTGCCCTGGGCCGCTCGCTAGGCGTGCCAAGACATTCAGAGGAGGGTAGCGGGCGGGGAGAGGCTACAGGGGAGCAGGCAAAGGGCTTTGGCCCGCAGCACTGGGCGGGGCGGGGTGAGGCAGGTTGAGGCGGGGCGCCCTTGGTCTGTCCCGTCCTCGTCCAAACCGGACCGCGGGGAGAGCTGCTGTGCAACTGCACCTGCCAGACAACATGCGCGCAAAGTCATATAGAGGCGCGTACGGGGAGACGGGGTGGGGTGAGGACCGCAGTAATATTAGCATATAAATAATAGGGGAGACATAATGGAGGGGGGACATCGTCAGCCGCTAACTGCACGGGTGCGCATGCCGCAGCAGGCGGGTCGGGCCGGGGCGGGGCGCTACGCGTTTATAGCCTACTTCCGGCGGGGACGACACCCACCGATGAACTGACAAAACTCACTCACTGTCCAAAACGTCCTCTGCCATAGTCTATCCTGCCCTGCCCTGTCCAGCCCGGCTGCTGACCCTGCGGCTGCTCCGGCTGCTTCTATCCTCGACGGCTCTGCTGATTTCGAAAACTTGACGGCAATGAGCGCAATCGGCCTGGTGCTAATGGAACCATGAATGGCGAACGGGCTGGCAGACTCATTGACTTATTGCGGCTGCAGGCCAGGCTGCAGGTGCGCGGGGCGGACCACATCAGACGGGACGGGACGGGACGGTGTGCCATGATGCGTTTGTGATTTGTAGTCTCCATTTCCCGTCATTCAGTAGTGGGGCCTCCTCTATCACCCCCGCCCCCCGCATTACCTGGATACACGCCAAAGCAACTTTTATAAGAAAAAAATTACAGCACATAGTTTTGTTTCTGAAAAGGTTTACAAAGACCAAAAGCATTTTTCAAAGATGAAAAAAATACAGAAAGAATGTTACGAGGGGGAATTCACTTCCGTAATACACTGTACATCTGATCCATGTATTACGTGGAAATACCCGTAATGTAATACCGAAAAACACAAAAATATGCTCTTTATTGATCAAATGTTCTGCGTAATACAGCTGTAATACCGTGTAATACCGAGTAGTCTGTACAAGATTTTCCAATGTGCATTCCCCCTCGGAATGTTATCGGTGCGGTTTTTCTTTTTATCGTGGTCTGCGAGGTGTTTTCCTGCCACTTGCTTCAAAATAGGCACACGATGTTATATATCTGTTGTCGATTAAAGGAATGTCTCCTGAGTCTGTGGCGAGTTTTCCAAACTCTACTCGTTGCATATGTTATTCTCTGCCAAATTATTACGCATGATCCAAGAATAGCCATTATGACGCGCGTCGCCGCGAGCTTGCAAGTGTGTTAAGGTGGTGGTGGTGGTAGGTGGTAGGGGTGCCAGCACGGCTCGGTAGCTGCCCGCGACACGACACGCTTCGCGCTCTTCACAGCGCAGCGGTGACCACCAGGCGGGGCCGAGCCGGCCGGGGCCGCGGCGGCTCACCCAAAGAAACGGACCGACGCGAAGCCTCGCGACACGGTGGGCGGAACTATCCTCCCGCGTTCCTACAACCTCCTCCTCCCCCCACACACACACAAATAAATCCTTGCGAAGAAAATTGTTCGTAAGCGTTCGTAAAGCGTTCGTATGTTGCGAAGCATTCGGATGCTTCGTATTACGAAGCATTTTCTTTCTTCGTAAGAATTTTACAGTGTGCCCCGCCTCTACACACACACACACACATTACGCTTCGCACATCAATTTCTTCACACTGCCTCCTCCTTTGAGAGTGAGGGGGTAAATGCTGCAGGGCGCCCGCTACCCTCCCTACCCCTACCCCCTGTAGACTGATTCCGCATGGGACTATCGTACCTCCGTCCGTGTCACACTTCAGAGGCACTGCCATTGGGTGAGAGAGAGAGAGGACCGCGTCTACCTCCCCTTGACCGGTGTGCGGAATCAGCCTCCTGCACCCCTCTCCCATATCTGGGCTGGGCTGAGGTCGCTCATCACATCACGATCTGTTTGTTGCCTCGCGGCGTGGCGCGGCAAGGCGCTCGCAGTGCGGTTAGTCGTCGCGGTGCACGTGGGCCGGGCCGGCGGGCCCGCCCCGGCCGGTCCGAACGAAATCAATCAAACCGCATGAAAGAACCTACGCTGCCGCTGACAGATTGACTGTCTGATTGTAACAGAATGGGAAAGAGAAAAAAGAAGAAAGAATAAAACAACCTCCCGACCAACTCTGAAGACGGTAAGGTGAATGCGTCCGCCGTTTAGGAGCCTCTTTGCCGCAATCTAGTTCATATTGTCAATATAATTTTTCGCGTTTAAATTCTCTCTCTCTTTTTTCTCTGAGGAGGGTTAACGAGGCGTTTTGTATGCGCGTGGTGCGGCATGGCGGGGGGTTAGCATCAGGATGCGCCCCACGCGCCGGCCCAGCTCAGCCCGGCCCGTAAGTGCATCGGGGCACCAGAGACGCGCGCGCCCTCACACACACACACACACACACACACACGTACACACACTCACACACACACGAGTGTCTTACACTTCACAGGGCTCCTCCCCTATTTCTGGACTGACGCCGCACCCCTGCGTTCGCTGCCCACCTGGCCTGGCCTGGCACCTGGCTCTCCCAATTACAAGCACTTTTCCTGACTGCTGCCCCAGTTTTCCGTATGTTTCTATCTCCAAAGAGAAATAAAAAAGAAGGGCGGTCGGATCGCTTTCTCAGTTTTACTCCCCGCGCAACAAGGTGATTCAACATCATGCTCAACCGAGGGGTAAACAACTCTGAATTCGGTGTACAAATTTCGTGAATTTGAATTGAATTTGTCTGAATTGAATTGAATTCGTTTTGAATTAGCTTTGAATTTTTTGAATTTATTGCGAAGTTTTTTGAAATTATTGTGAATTTGTTGTGAATTTACTTGAATTTGTTTTAAATTCGTTTTGAATTCGCGTGAATTAGTTTGAATTAGTTGGGATGTCCCAGAAAATACACGCACATCTGATCCAAATTATTCTCTCGATTACATGATTTAAATAGGATTTTTAGTAAATTATTGTGAATGATTTCTATGTATTCCAAATTATTGGAAATGAACTTGCAATAATGCAAAATAATCACAATTATTTCAATTATTTTTTAAAACTTTTCAGAAACAAATTTTGCTCTGCAATTGAAAGGGTGGCGTGAAAACATGGAAAATTTTTGCGGCAGTAAACCTCCCGAAGGAGGTTGCGGTTCCCGCCAGGCACAGGGCTTTTACCCCCTGTGGCAGCCAACTGCTTCGGTGTTCCATGGGAACCGGCGCTTTGCTGACTGCGATCCTATCGCGCAATTCGACAGATTTGATCCCCGTACCACCATTGGCCTACCCCTAGAGGTACGAGCGGTGTCAAGGGCGTTAGACTTCCAGAACCCAGTTTCAGAGGCCTTACCTCAGAGGGGTACGCGGGATTCGAACCCACAACCCCGAGTGCCGACACGTAGCCAGAACTGGAAGCGACCCAACGCCCAAAGCCACCGAGCCAACGGCGCTGAGACGTGTTTAACTTCTATTTGACCTGCCATCCAGCAGCGGCCAAAGGAAATGCCAAGCGCGAAAAACACTTTCCCGAGTGGGAGTCGAACTTGCGACCTGTCGGTTCGGTGTTGCGCGCTCTACCAACTGAGCCACGGCGCCTCGATGGTTTTTCGGTGCGACCGGTTCGAGTCGTATTTGCCGCATCCTGCAGCCTCCAGCCAGGAGGACAGGGCAAATACGACTCGAACCTGTCGTACTGTACAGTCATCGAGGCGTCGTGGCTCAGTTGGTAGAGCGCGCTTCTCCGAACCGACAGGTCACAAGTTCGACTCCCACGTGGGAAAGTGTTTTTCGCGCTTGGCATTTCCTTTGGCCGCTGCTGGATGGCAGGTCAAATAGAAGTTAAACACGTCTCAGCGCCGTTGGCTCGGTGGCTTTGGGCGTTGGGTCGCTTCCAGTTCTGGCTACGTGTCGGCACTCGGGGTTGTGGGTTCGAATCCCGCGTACCCCTCTGAGGTAAGGCCTCTGAAACTGGGTTCTGGAAGTCTAACGCCCTTGACACCGCTCGTACCTCTAGGGGTAGGCCAATGGTGGTACGGGGATCAAATCTGTCGAATTGCGCGATAGGATCGCAGTCAGCAAAGCGCCGGTTCCCATGGAACACCGAAGCAGTTGGCTGCCACAGGGGGTAAAAGCCCTGTGCCTGGCGGGAACCGCAACCTCCTTCGGGAGGTTTACTGCCGCAAAAATTTTCCATGTTTTCACGCCACCCTTTCAATTGCAGAGCAAAATTTGTTTCTGAAAAGTTTTAAAAAATAATTGAAATAATTGTGATTATTTTGCATTATTGCAAGTTCATTTCCAATAATTTGGAATAAATAGAAATCATTCACAATAATTTACTAAAAATCCTATTTAATCATCTAATTGAGAGAATAATTTGGATCAGATGTGCGTGTATTTTCTGAGGTCATCCCGAATTAGTGTGAATTTTGAATTAATGGTGTACATAAAAATTCGGAGTTATTTACCCCTCGTGCTCAACGCGGAGCACTGCTCGAGGATTCGGGGCTGAGCTGGAGCTGAAGGGCCCCGCACTTAGCTCACCAGAGGCCCGGCCGGCGGGCCCCATGGGGCCCCAGCGACCTGAAGTCCGCGCGCGGGTGGGCGGGGCGGGGCGGAGGAGGGCGGGCGGCGTGGGGAGAGGGCGGGGCGCCGGGGACTCCAACCTCATCGGTAGGCTGGACACAGGTCCCCCTGTCCCTGTCCCGTCGCAAGCCCCCGGGGTGGGGTGGGGCGCGGCGGGGCGGGTAGGAACTTGGGCTGGTATGTAACGCGACCACGCGTTGCGCCGCAGAACAATGCATGATCGGACGAATAATGAATGATTTGTATGACGGCGCACTCTTTTCTCCTCGGGCCGGGGAGCGGGCAGGACCCACAACGCACTGCCTTGCTCTGTCGCCGTGCGGAGAAAAATATATATTGTTTTATTCCCTGTTCACAACAAACAATATTATGAGATCTTCCACAGAAATAAATAAACAAATAGGTGGGTCACCCCTTTCCTGGGGCGTTGAGGAAATTCTGAATTGCAGAGCACCACCTCTCTTTGGTTATGAATTTGAGGTGTTGTAGAATGTTTTTTCGGCGCAAACTACGGCCTGGTTCTCTATGAGACATATTCCTTCTCCAATTCACCCGTCTAAACAAGGTCGGACGAAATCCAGGTCAGACAGCGTTTATTTCGGATTTCCGGGAAATCACTAGGTCGGAAAAAATTAGGTCGGACAGTTACTATTTATATACACGCCCCGTGTTCTTTTTTCTAATTATGTGATCAGCTACCTGGGCAATCACCTCAATACCTGCGAAGCGGGGCCGGCGAGCTGTTGGCAGCCTGACGGAAGCACAGTGCACTGCAGCCCTGGGGCAGAGCGGACTGGACCTGACCGCCAACGCCTTGTAGGGTGAGATGATGCACCGCGGGGCCAGCCCGTCTCCGCCCCAACAGCCGCACCAATCAATTAGATTGATGCGCTCGGATCTCCGCTTGTCTCTCTTGCTCCTTTGCCTGATTATGTCGCGTCGCGCACTCCCTGTCTCTACCGCAATTACTCTTATTTTATTTCGCTTTATTTTTCCTTCCGTCCGGGTCCCTGCGGGGCACCCCCGAAATAACTCCTTTTTGGACCAAAGTCCAGAGAGCATAACGCCCGAAAGGAACCGACTGCGCCGCGCAGGGGGCGCCTATCTCGGCGTCATCGTGCGAGGGACAGGGAAGAGTTACGGTCATTGCTGCGCGCGGCTTGGCTTGGCGCGCGTCGCCTCGGCTCAGCTCGGCTCGTCCCGCCTCGGCTCAGCTCGGCTCGGCTCGGCCCGGCTCGGCTCGGCTCGGCACCGGAACATTTCTGGGCTGCTGTCCTGTCAGAGGCCCGTCCCGCCCAGAGGGCGCTCAACTCACCTCAGCGCGAGGCTATAGGCTCATCGCTCAGCAGCAACACGCCCTCCTGCGACTGCTGGGCGCCCTGCCCTGAGCTGCCGACGACTAGTTACTCCAAGTGCAGATGACATTGCCTATTCTCTAAAGAGACCGGCTCGCAAGCGACCTCATGGCGGCAGCGCGGTTGCGCCCTACGTATACATCGTGCAATATCATCAAGTTGCGTCGAAGGTTATTCATGTTTTTGACTGTTTGACATTCATTGAGATGTAGAGAAAGAAAACGAGGACACGTCGAGCTGGAAAAAAAATATTATATCCACACGGATGCAAGCGAAAAAGGAATATTTCTAGCCAGTGAGGCGCATGGCAGCTGCGGTCCGCCCAACCCGGCCCCGCCCGCCACGCGGCTGATACAATGCATTATTTATGGGACGGCTGTGACCTCTCGGCGACTCGCGAATTGGTGGCGACTTTGAGACTCGTCGTGGGTACTGCACCGCACCCGCCGCGAGCTCGCGGGCTGCAGTCCGAGGGGCCCTTTACTCCAAAACATCACTGTACACAGTAAAATGAAATCAGAAAAAAATCAGAAAAAAAATATAAAAAGGTCAAGAAAAAATCAGTAAAGATTAAAGAAAAAAATCAGGAAAATCAGAAAAAATAAGAAAACGCTAAGTAAAAATCAAGAAAAATCGCACTTTAAAAAATAGAATAATAGGTGTAAGCTGCAATTTATTGTGAAGTACCCCTTGGTGCAGTCGGCGTCGGCATCCACGACAACAACCGGGCCGGGCTGGCCGCCTGGGAGGTAGGCAACGCCGAGACACGCGCGTGCGGCACGGTTGCCTACCCTGGCCTGGTCGGGCGCGCACACCGAGGGGGAAACCGGAGCCGCCTGGGACTAGCGTCGCGTCGCTCCGGTATCGTCGCGGCCGGCGTTTGTCTTGTCCTGAACGTCACATGAGATGTGACACTCCTCACACTGCTGGCCCCCCCCGCCCCGCCCCGCCCCGCCCCGCCCCCGTCGCATTCGCTGACGCGGTCGTTAGACTCTGGGCGCCATTTGTCCGGCCCCTTCCACTGCCCGCCGGCCCCGCAGGTCGGAAGGACAGCCGGATCCATTCTCTGCAGCGAATTAATCTGAGGTCCCCGAGGAGCGAGGAGGCCGAGGCAGGCAGGACCCCGGCGGGGGCGCGGCGCGGGCCTGCGCCACACCCAGGACCCAGAGCACCAGAGGGTCCCGTGGGCGTGCAGGGGCAGGGCAGGGCAGGGCAGGGTTTGGTCCTGGGGGCCGCGGGAGACGCCCCGGGGAGGGCCGTCGCGTCGGGGACAATAAGCATTGATCTTGTAGACGAGGTGTCGCCCCCGCTCGGCCGCGCGCCCCACCGCGCCACGCCCCGCCACGCCCCTGTGACCCCAAACAAGTTAAGTATTTTAAGCCTTTGGACAAATCGAGGCTGAGTTAGCTCCTCCAACATCACATGCAGCAGGCAGGTTACCCTGCGAGGATTTACCTTGCAGGATTTCACGGGATTTACTTAAAGTTTACGGTCACAACTACAACGCGGGCAGGATTATAGGCGTCCACAGTGGCGGCGGTGACATCGGCCCTACGTGGCCGCGGCCTACATCTGACGCCGAGAGCGAGGCGCCATCAGTCCAGCGAGAGCGCGACAACAGTTTGTCATGTTTGCTTGCAGCCGCTCCGCTGCAGCCGGCGCGACGCACTGCCGGGCCAAGAATATCGCGCTGGGAGGTCTGGGGTCTGGGGTCTCGGGTTCGAGACTCTAGCCCGGCCCCGGCCCGGCCCCGCCAGCCTCCTCGCCCCGCGTTCCGACCGACTTCAGTCGGATCGGCTCTGAAATTCTTTCATACGAGGGCAGAGCAGCGCTTTGGGGCCCCGGCGGGCGCGGCGCGGCAACGAGCTCAGGACTATGATTTACTACAACGGCGTGTTAAGGCCGCTCTAATGGGCGTCGCCTGGGCCTGGCTTCCCCTCCTCTCTCCTCAATCGCACCTCCCTTTCTCTCCCTCCCTCCCTCTCTCTCTCTCTCTCTCTCTCTCTCTCTCTCTGTCCCCCTCTTTCCCAGAGTGCGAGAGACCTTGGCCACCTTCCGGTGCACCTTGAAGGTGCTCTAGGTGAGGCGACGCCCCCCCCCCTCCCACCCCACTCGCCGCGGAGCGACGTGTCAAATATCCTGTCGCCGCTGATCCGCCGAGACGCGCAAGCGTCGTCACGTGATTTAGCGCCCGCGCCGCGTCGCACCGCCCGGCACCGCCCGCCACGGTGCCGAAGGGGTCTGCCGCCGCGGGGGGATTATCTCGACACAGGCGACACATGAGTTTTTCTGTGTTTCCCTCGAGGGGCGCGGGAGCTCTGAATTTTTCTTCTAGCGATTCCTGACGCGAAGCGGGTCGGGGAGGGCGAGGCAGGCGGTGGGCTGAGGCGCCGCTAATTCTAGCAGAGTCCGCCCCGCCACCCCCCGCCACGCCCCACAGTATAGTGGTCGCATTCCGGTGTCATCACGCCTAACCCTGGTCGGAGTGCCCTGTCCGGCCCCGTCCCAGCCCCGCCACTGGCAGGGGTGCGAGTACTGTGCAGTACAGTCGCTGTGCTGACAATACCCTGGGGCGGGGGCTTGAGCGCGGGGGCGATGCGATGCCGGACCTCAGCCTCAGCGTTACTGCACGTCACGCTGCACCTAACGCTGCTCCCAGCCGTCTGATCCCTCAGATCGCTCACGTAACTCCGTTTTCGTCGCACCTATGGCGGTGCCCCGCATGCTGAATAGAGCAAAACTCAAGGCAAAACCCCATGAGTGCGACTAGGACGGGGGAAGGAGAGCGATCTTCGGAATCAGACGGCAGGCACCCCCGGCCCCGGCCCGGCACAGCCTCCTCCCTCCTCCCTGTCGCCGCGCAGCGGGTGCTCACGCCCCCGCCACCGCTGCAGCGGAGAGATTATGCCTGTTGGTGTGGGGGCGGCCGCGGCCGCGGCGCTGAGGTGCATACGCCTCGCACTTATCTGCGGGGCGCCCACACGGGACACCGCACTACCTGCATCATAGAGGGACTCGAGTAGTTTCAGTTACGCAAAACCACCATTGTAGAGGTTGGCTGCAGCCGCATACTCGGCAGAAATCGCGTTTCCAATAATCGCAGTGATCGCAACCGACATTGCATCATAGTGCACTCTAAACGTAGGTTCCTAATATAAAATAATTGAAGAAGCTACATTTACCAGAAGCGCAATCGCATAAGCTTACTTGTATTCCAAGTAATCTGTGCTTTCCGCGGGATCTCCATGGCCTGTGGTCCGGGTCGCGGGCCAGGCTCGTGGCGGCTTCAGGCGAGGACTTATTCAAAAGCGCGCCCTCCGCAATCATACAGCGGAATAAACGATATTAAACGTGAGGCCGGGCGAGCGCCGCGCTGCCGCCACGAAATGCACTCTCGCCTTCGCCTGTCGGGGCGGGGCGGGGGGCAGAATTGCGCGAGACGAGTTTGCGAGTTTGTAAAACGCTCGCCACGCCATGCTGCGTCACGCCGCGCCACGCCCTCATCCATTCTCAAGTGGAAATGTTCAGGGGAAAGATGGCAGTGAACAACGATTTTTCTTCAAAACATTTTCCCCCCCCAAAAAAATTCGCGAGCGTTTCGAAGATTTTTTCCGCTGTCTTCATTTTCAACACGGCTCTTACCGTCGGGTCGAAAATTCGAAGCGTCCGACTCTTATGTCATCTCTTACGTCACCACCCGTAGATCCTCCCAACACGTGCGGCAGAGGCGAGGACGTATTTGTGGCTCTAGTTTCGGAGCCGGATCAAAAGCCTTCCGCGAGCGCGTGGAGGTTGCAGGAGAGCAGGACGACGAAATGAAAAAAGGGCCGGGGGCGTCGGGCCGGGGCGGGCCGGGCCGGCTCATGGCCAGTGTCACGCGAGGAGGCTCTGCCCCGCCCCGCTCCGGCCCGGTCACCGGTCACCCACATAACTTTGCAGTTGACAGCGGCGCAGCGGCGGCAGATAGTGGCGACTCTCCTCGCCCAGCCAGACCAGAGAGAGCCCGGCCCGTGCCCTGATGAGGCCGTAAATCCGAATATTTATTAAGCAGAGGTTTGTCCCGCCCCTCCCCCCCTACAGCGGCGTCTTCTTCGGATTCAAGGACTGCCACGATGCAGAAGCGTGTATTCTTCGACGCACAGCGAATAACGTAACGCACTCTATGCAGCGTCGTGTTTGCTGTCAGCAAGGCTTAGCCCGGCCCGACGGCCCAACAGCAGCTGCATCCCACATCGCGTTATGCTAATAATTCAGAATGGCGCTGCTCCTGGATGCGGTTATTGCACTGGTGTGGGTCTCATGGCAGTCCAGTACCCGCCTTCCTGACACACTTCCATTAGCCCGGGCCCCTCCCTGCCCGGCGGGGCTCAGCTAGCCGGCCAATGGCTTTGCCATCAGCAGAGGGCCCACGCCCCGCCCCCGGCCCCACCCCACCCCGTCCCGCCCGACACCCGGGGCTGCACGGCCCGCAGCTGCTTTGTCCAGCTGATAGAATCACACAGAGTAGCAGAGCAGATTCGTTACATGGCCGTGCCGTCTCCAAGTCGCCGATGACAGTTAAAGCGTCACATTGTAGTCTGTCGCTTCGGTGGTCTTGACCCGCAGTTTGGCCACGCGCGCTCCGCAGATATACTGTGGCGAGGGACTGCTAACTTATACCGAAGAGCGCTTTCTTCGCCCTTGTCTCTCTCGCACTCATGGTCTTCGCCCAATAGGTGTGTGTGAGAGAGAGAGAGAGAGAGAGAGAGAGAGAGAGAGAGAGAGAGAGAGAGAGAGAGAGAGAGAGAGAGAGAGAGAGAGAGAGAGAGCGAAGAGAGCGCTTTTCGGAATAAGTCGGCTGCTGTGGCCCCGCGATGGAAACTACATCGAGACGAAAAGTCAGCGAGCGGCCGGCACCGGCCGGCTAACAGGTGACGCGCCGAAAAAGTTCGTCGCGACTGAGAGGATCCGTTGCCGTGGCGGGCACGGGCTGGCGGAAGGGGAATTGAAAGTCGTGCCGAGATGCGGAGCGCGGAGAGCAGAGCGAGCAGAGCGGAGGAGAGCAGAGCGGAGGAGAGCAGAGCGGAGGAGAGCTGCAGACTGATTGAGAAGAGCGCTCTCCTCGCTCCGTCTCTCTCGCGCTCATGGGCTGCGTCGTATAGGTGCGAGAGAGACAGAGCGAGGAGAGCGCTCTTCTGAATCAGCTTGCAGAGCAAAGGAGAGCAGAGCGGGGGAGAGCAGAGTGGTGCCCCGTGGGCGAGCAGAGGAGACAGGCCTGCCGTCGCGACGCCGGCCGATTTCATCCGATCGCGAGTCACATCCACATCCCATCTTCGGCCCACGCCACGGAGGCGTACTTAGACCCGCATGCTAATGCCCTCGCAAAGCGTATTCGTGCACTCTGGGGAAAAAAGATGGATGTGTTCTCATCCACACGACACGATTCTCTGCTGTCTGCTCTGCTCGGCAAAAGGCACTGTCCTCCACACATTTCACCCTGATCTGAAAAAAAATATGTGCAGCTGTGATAAGGATCTATCAGATCGCTTAGCAAGGCTTTGACTTCATTTGCGTGGATGTTCTCCATAGCGCTGCTGTGAATGGGTTTTCTAATAAGAACTAAATGTTGGTCGACTTCCTTGATGTGAGAAAGGCTAACGGGAGGGGACCGGGCGGGGGCGGTGGGCAGAGGGAAGTCCGGCGCGGGTTTCATATCTCAAAGGGAATATCGCAGTGGGGAAATGAGTGGAGGCCTGAATAGGTAGGCAGCACGCCACGCGCCCCTGCGTACCGACACCGACCCCTCCGTAACTGGGCCACGCAGGTACTCTGCCAAAAAAGCTTTGAGACGCGTGGTGGTGGGGTGGCGAGGCGGCTGCTGCGGGGTGATTGCACTCGGCTCGCGGCTTCACGTAAATGCCTTTTATAGTCCGCACTGTATGATTGTGGAGAGCGCACGCTTGAATAATTCCTCTTGAGGCCGCTTCATCCAGCTCGGACGATGGGCCAGGGAGTTCCTATCTGTCCCGCGCACACGCGGACAAACATACACACACAAACACACACACTCACATGCAGCTTTTTATCTGGCTGGTTAGCGGCCTGCGGCGTGGCGCGGCGCGGCAGCCTAGGCCCTTTGACATGACGATGACCCAATTATTTTTTTTCATGCTCGCGGACCGTTGGCGTGCTGCGCTGGGCTCAGCAGAGGTGCGGCGTGGACCTGGCCGCGGCCTCGCCAACACGAAACGCAGAATCTGTGTGGAGAGGCCCCGCTCCCGCTCTGCCTCGCGCCCCGCCCCGCCCCGCCCCGCCCCGCCCCGCCCCGCCAACACAACCCAGAGCACAGCAGGACTGGGGCAGGGCAGGGCAGGAGCTAGGCGAGGATAGGCGCTCACAGGGCAGGGCAGGGCACGGCAGGGCACGGCATCAGGCCGGGGCGCAGCCGCCAACAGCCCATCATTTCCACAGTGGTTTTTGGCACCGGCGATGCGCCAGCCAATAATATATCCACGTGGCGAGGCGAGGCGATAGGGACCGCGCGGCGAGCAGAGCTGAGCTATACACTGCCAGCCACACGACCGATGTTGTTAATCAATGGGGAACGACAAATCCTAGGTGATGGCTCGTAACTCGCTTGTAAAAGAGAAGGCGGGTTTGCTGCCGAGACTTGTCTGCTGCAGACGTTTCTGGACCGTTTTCTTTTTGATTTTTTCGCGACGGCAAAACAAAATAATAATTAATTGACAAGAAACTGCAAGCAACTTTCTCCTGCGCGCCCGGGCGCACTGGTCGGGGCCGGTGAGCCGGTTTATGCGGCCCGCAGCGTGGTCTTGTCTCTGACGGTCACTCTCTCAGCTTCGAGCATGAAAATGAAAACACGGGAGGAGAGGAGCATATGTGAATGAACGCGCGGGCCCTGCCCTGACCTGCCCTGCCCAGTAGACTGATTCCGCGCATCGATCAAGGGGAGATAGGCGCGGTCCTCTCCAACTCTCCCACTCAATGGCGCGGTGTCTCATGAGTGCGAAAAGGACGGAAGTACGAAAGTCCCGTGCGAAAACAGTCTACTACCCTGTCCTTGCCTTGCCTTTGTCCTTCCCCGCCCCGCAGTGCGCTGGGCCGCGCGCGGAGGCGCATAGCCCTTTTGGCGGGGCGGGGCGGGTGGGGCTGAGGAGGTCCGCATGCCCGAGTTTTGGCACAGCGCGTCCCCCTGGGCGTGGCGGGGCGGAGGTCGGTTGGGGCTGGCCGGGGCCCTCAAGCTGCGCCCAGCGTGACGGGTTCTATTTTCGTGGTTCAAGGCTCAAGGAGTTATCCTTCAGCACAGCCCTTTCGGGCAGTTCTTTGGGGACAGGTTTATTTCCAGACCGGCCAAGAGAACAGGCCTAAGGTGACAGTTTTCTTGAGGATGCACCTCTCATGGGTCAAACTTTTGAAGGGTGGCCGTGACGAGGAATACGTCGTTAATCCTGATAGACGAAGAGGCCCTTTCGATTCAATATGCATAGCGAACGGTAATCCGTAAGACAAGACGTGGTTGAAAGTCACTCGTCTGGCTCGCCTCCGCGCGGGCAGAGGGCCGTGCGAGGGGGGCTGCTCGTGTAGTCCAGTAACGACACGTGGTGAATATAGATGCAAAGTGATGGCCACGTGGTCCGGTGAGGCGGGGCGAGGGTCTAAAACTATTCCCGACGGTGAGGTCTGCGGGGCGGGCTGTGGCGAACAAGCCTCTGCTCTTCTAATCTGCTGAAAGCCGAGTACATCATAGACATTCTAACGACGGAAAGCGCTTAGCAGAGATGTTTGTTGTCCTCTCCCTCCCTCTCCCTCCTCTTGGCAGATACTCGCCAGACACACATACACAGTCGCACGACGCACGACTCACGCCCGAGGGGTCCTTCACTCAAAAAAATCAGTCTACACTACAACTTACAACCTAAAACAAAATCAGTAGAAAATCAGAAAAAATCAGGAAAAAAAAATAAAATAAACACTACCAAGCAAAAAATCATGAAAAATTCATGAAAATCACAAAAAAATCAAGGAAGATTACGAAACTAAATAAAAACAGAAAAAAATCAGAAAAATCGGTGTACGCTTGAATTCATAGTGAAGGGCCCCCCGCTCACACCGCGGGCACAAGAGTGCGGGGCGCGGGGTGTGGGGCTTGGGGTGTGGGGGGCGGGGTGTGGGGCGCGGGGTGCGGAGCGCAAGGTGCGGGGCGCAAGGTGCGGGGTGCGAGGCACGGAGTGCAGAGCGCGTCGCCACGACCAGCCCGCTCAGTGGCCGCTGATCTGACGTTATGTAACCTCTACCTCTACCCACCCAACCCCAACGCCCCTGGCGCAGCCCCCCCCCCTTCCCCCGCCTCCTCTCCTCCCCCTGCGACGACTCACCTCTGGACCGGTCCGTCGGGTTTTACTTTCCGACTAACTTAGCTTCTCGCACCCGCTCGGCTCGCTCTGACTCTGATCTCCCTCAGTGAAAGCTCTTTATTATTTGAGCCGGGAGAGGGATCATCCTGCACAGGATAAAGAGAACTACTCCCCACGGATCTAGCAGCTTGAAACCACAATAATTTTTACACAAGATGCAACCTCAAGCTTATGTTAAGAGGTGCGCCATCGCACCTTTTTACACAGACTATACGACCGCACCACACGTCATCCAAAGAAACCGTCTCCGCTGTAAACCGAGCTGTAAGCCCGGAGATCATATGCAATGTGACGGTGCCGTTGATCTGCACACCGGTGAATCGACCGCAAATTCCCTGTCACTCAAAAGGATGAGGGCGGGGATGATGGTGTGGCGGGGCGGTGCAGGGCGGTGAGGGACGCCCCCAGGACGCCACCAGGACGCCCCCCACCGTGCGACCCCTGCAGCCGCCACGGACCACGGGCGTTCACACACACAAGGTGTCAAGGTGACACCCTCACGGGCCGGCCGTAAATTTAGCTGCTCCGCTCCGTGCTCCTCTCCGTGCGACGCTACGCTCCGTGCGCGGATCGGATTCACAACCTCAATTCCACAAATATACCCAGGACTCGCGCGGCGCCGCCACAAATACACGCGCTGCTGCTGGTCAGCGGTCAGCGCTGCACCTGGCTGACGGTCAGCACCGCGGTCGCACTACTGTCGCACACGTGTCGCCTGTCGCTGTCAGCAGCGAGCCGTCAGCAACAGGTGGGCTCCTCCTCACGCAGGGCTGTAAGGCCTTCTCCGTCCCGGTCCACGTCGTGTGAAAATGCACTCGGATGACCACAGTGTTGGAGTGTGCGTGAAACTCGGCGACCGCGGCACTGCACCGTTATCGGCCCCGCGGCTGCACCGCGCGGATGACGCCGCCGTCGTTGTCGTCGTCGTCGCTGTTTGTTTTGACGCGGACGGTCTGCTGCGAGGAGAGGGCGTTGTTGGCGGTTCCACGGCGAGCAGGGCAGGACACCTACCGTGGCGGCGGTCAGGTGCGTGGTCGGGGACGGGGCGGCTGAGGCAGCAGGTCGTGCACTATGAGACTATCGCGGCACGGCTCGGGGCGGGAGTGTGGGCGGCGGGAGGTTTCGTCTCGGTGGTGTGCGCGCGCCGGCGTGGCTCCGTGAACTGACTGCTGGCCGCGGCGCGGCGCGGCGGGCCGGACGGGGCCGGGACCGGGGCTGGGGCTGGGGCTGGGGGGGCCGGGGGCCGCGGGTGAGACTCTACCCGCCGGCCAGGCCGGGGCCGGGGCCGGGCTGAGATGGGCCGCGACTCGGCTCGGCTCGGCAGCGCGCCGCACGGCAACGACGCCGGCGCGACGGTGAGGCCGACCTGGCAGACTGATTCAGAGGATCGCTCTCGCATCTCCGTCCTTGTCGCACCGATGGCAGTGCCCCATGTTGCGGGTGGCAGGGCCTCATGAGTGCGACAAGGATGGAGGGAGGCGCGAGAGCGATCTTCGGAATCAGCCTGCTGCGGGCCCGGACGGCCTGGACGGGGAAGAGAGGCACCGGCGGTGATCGGAGGAGTGCGGCCACGATACGGAGACCTGCAGGGAGGAGGAATAGGTCAAAGGTCGGAGAGGAGGGTGGGGAACATCAGGAGGAGGGTGAGGACGAGGAGGAGGAGAAGGGTATGTAAGGTGTGGTGACAGCAACATCAACAACTCTTCGCGCGGCCTTGGGTCGAGGTGTGATTCATCTCTTCACATTTCTTCGCCCAGTGCTATTTGCTACGGAGATTCATCTGGCAACGAAATGCACTTAGAGAGAGGAGGATAAGATACAAAAGGTGGTCGGGCTGGACACCTCCGGGCCCAGAAGCGAGCGCCGCGCCGGCCGCTCTGCTGTCGTCTGCGGGGTCGATTCCTCATGCTGCTACAGGGAAGTGTCACCTGACCCCCGTGCCTGTGCCGGCTATTCAGGTAATTGGAAATCTCGGGGGACGAGCGGCGCCCGACCTGCCTGACCCGAGTATTGCGACCACTGACTTTGTTTCGTCCAGTGGCCTTCCCACTCTGGAAGAGCTATAGCCGCACTACTCACAAACAAGTACGCGGAATAGAGGACAAGATTACAGCCGGAAAGCTTCTAGGTTGAATCATGATTGGCCTGGATCACTCCTCGGCGAAGAGTGAAAGGATCCCATAGCGACCTGTTCCGCAGGAAGTCGTTCGCTTTCCGGTCCGATCCGGGCGCGGCGCAGCGTGCTGTGGGCAAGGCAAGCCGCCTGCCGCCCGTCCCGTCCCAGCGCGACCCGGCCCGGCCCGGCCCGCGTCCTGGAGCGAGGTCCTGCAGCGACCCGGAGCAAGGTGATCGGAACAGTGACCACCGAGGAGTGGGGGGCGGGGGAAGGGGCAGGAGGGGTATACGGAAATTGAGATCCTGAGCGGGAAATAAGGCGGGGACTGCGAAATTACACGGAGTGTAAAAATAAGGGGAGGGGAGTGAGGGTGGTGTCTGGCTAACCCAGACAAAGCAGCAAAGGTGTGTTTTTTTTCTCTCCGTGGCTCACCTGGTTAAGTGATTTAGTATTCCCTCCCCTCCTCCTCCCCCAACTGAGTAAGGGAAGGGGACGCACTTTAATGGGTCATTCTGGCGTGGTCGCTGGGTCTGTCCGCAGCCGGGCGAAACAGCACCGTAGTACCGTAGTAGTAGCAATTTCAGACGTAGTAAACAGTCCGCGGCGCTGGGAGCGCGCCATTCACTTGATCCATTCAACGTCAGGTCACACTTCCTCTCGCCGTGCCCCACAAGCCTGGCGCGAGCCGGCCAGTGACAGGTGCAGCGGCCCGCCCCGCCCCGCCCCCCGCCACGCTCCAAGGCGCTCGGCCGTGTCATGGGTCTCTCGCCGCGGGAGCACAGGACTGTGTCCGGAAACAGCCGCATGACGCTGTCGCTGCCGTCCGGGAGTATTTTGTATCCCCGTCCTCCACTTCCACTCCGCCCGTCAAATTACACGGCGGCCATGTCTTTGCCGCCTCTGCGCTTCGCTGCGGAGTTGAGCCCTGGGAGGCGCAGCGTCGGCCACGAGCGAGCAGCCGTGCGGAGCGGCGTGCCTACCTCCCAGGCGCTCGGCCGACCCACCGCTGCTCTGCTGTGCTGGAGGGCGGCGAGCCGAGTGGCGAAGCTCTCCGGGCGGAAAGCCTGCATTCCTGTAATCATTTTCGGTGTTCGCTGTCGGGCCGGACACGAGCGCAGCCCTGCCTTCGGCCTGCCTTGCCGCCGATCAGGCCACCTCATCCATGCTTGTCTCTTTTTTATTTTGCTCCGCAACCGCATTGTGGTCACAGACACGGCCATCAAGGGTGAATGTCAGCTGCGGGGGAGGCAGGGGGCTACGGCCAGCACGCCGAAATGTCAACTGCAGGGCCTCCGGCCCTTCAGCCCCCCTCCCCTCCCTCTTTCCCCGAACCCGAAGCCGAGCTGGAGAACGACCCATGAGGGACATGGAACGACCCCCTCGCCGAAATGGAGGATCGTCGCTGCGGCAAGAAAATAAGGTGTTCTTTATAGCGCCTCCGTTGTCTTCTTTAAAATGCAGATTTGACAGCGGCTGAGTCGGAGCGGAGGACTTGACTTGAGGGAGATCCGGAGGAGTCTGAAGACGGTACGGGGACGGGTGGCAGGTGAAGCCTTGAGTTGGTCAAGGCCTCATGGTCCATGTCAAAATGCTTAGCGTATTCTCAGTACACCAGGGTGGGCCGTGAGGACTTAGTCCAGAAGTCTAGTCAGCCGGTCGTGTCCCATACCCACTCCCTCTCACTGCGTTTGAAAATTTCATAGATCGAGCATGATGTTGACGCAAAGGTTTGCGCTTCGACGATATCGGTAGACATAGACAGAGATCAATCATCAGTTTCATTTATTTGGCAAAAAGTCATCTCAATAAAAAAAGATTTTCACGACATATCACTAACATTTTGAGAGTCATTCTGCAAGAAAGAGGGTACAGTGAACAGAAAAGGAGTAGATATAAATTATTGAGGACATGATAGACAATGTAACAGTCCTGCATTATTGACTGAACATATGCCTGTGCAAATTAACAAAATAAAAAAAAAGGAAAAAAAAAGGGGGGGGGGCATACCTGTACTTTATGGAGATACGACAGTTAGCAGTGACGTCTGACTTCCACTACCAAGGAAAGAGAAAGGAACAGGAAGTGACAGAAATGGCAGTAGGAGCAAATTTTTAACATCTAATAGGAGAAAGTGAATGTTGACAAAATTTTATCATACAAAGAATATCAAAAATAAATTACACTTAGATATTTATTTGTCAATGTTGATTTCAATTTAAAATGCTAAACACCAAAAATTTGAAAAATCCTCAACTTCATTAATTGATGAAACTAAATGTTAAGCAACACTGACAAAGCAATATCTTATAACCTGTGACACAATCTTATCTTAAAATTAACTTTGAGGCTGGTTATTCATTTGGGTAAAAATTAAGGCAGTAATTTGGCTACAGCAAAAAAATACTGCTTCATTCCCAAGTATTTTGTTGCCATAATTTATTCATGGATGATAAATGCAGAAGATACAACAAAAATAACAACACACATTATATCCAAGAAAAGACAACACAGATTCAATCTCAAATCTTACAAATACAACCAACCCAAAGGAAGGAAAATACTGAAAGGCATGCTAATTTACATCTGAATACATTGCTTAATATTGTTCCTTTGTCATTTTTTTTTCTGGTGAATTTAAATTTACAACAATAGAACAGGTTAAGACATTCAATTAAGACATTCAACAAAACACAACATATGGATATATATCCAACATAAGACTAGAATTGAGGAAAAGGCAATGAGAAGTCTTAACTTCTTCCCACCTATGAACTTAGTCTTCAGTACTTTGGTTTCTTCAGGCTGACTAATACGTTTAGTTGGGACCATGATTTGCAAATTCAATCCTTCCATGTTCAAGAAGAAGAGGCCCAGTGTTGGAAATAACACTATCTGACTTCCTTCTGACAGAAAAGAGAAGACCTCTATTTCCTAAGCGATTTACTGCTATACCTCTTGATTTTAGATGAGGTACACTTTCTCTAATAGCCTTCATGAGTTGAGGGAAGTGTCGACCACCTCTAAATGCATCAGAAATGTGAACTTCCTCAAGGGTGCGTCTTAAGGCAAATAAAAACTTAGCAAGAGCACAGGTACTATGAACACTTTCAACAAATGGAGGAGCAGCATCCCACCTATAAATATGAACTCTCTTGCATGAATGGAGCCGCCCAGCTAACATGGGAAGAAATGTTTCAAGCCTCGTATCAGGAATTTGCTCATCAGATTTAATGGAAAGCTGATCACAGAAACGAAGAGATACTTCATGAATGTGAGAGAGGCCTTTGTAACCAATCAAATCCCTCTGTATTTTTTGGAAGTCGATCCAGGAACCAAGAATAAAATCAATGAAGAACTGTTGTTTGCAATTTTCTAATGCATGAAGGCTATCAATTGGAAATCTAACTAAAGCTTCAAGTTTATCACAGTTCCTTACTATTTCTTGCACATCTTTGTGTTTCCAAATATCACTAGTGAGACGTAGTTCTTTAAGGAATGGTATTTTGCTCTTCAGAAATGGTATGATAAATTTCTGTACCAGTATTTCTCTTGGATTTTCTATCTTCATTGCAATGGCTTGCAGTTTCAGTTCAGGACTTTCAAGCTCCCCAAAGTACCACTTTGGATTAACCCTTCCTTGATGATGCCCAATAGAGGGCATTGAGCCAGTAAAACGAATAACCTTCAAATTTTTCATTTCTGATATTAATTTAAGAAGGTAACCTGGTCTAATCTTCACACCATCCTTAAATGTACCACCTTCCCCATATGATAAACGTTCATCAGATATAGAAATATTGAGCTCTTCCAGAGTTTCTTGGTAGCGTTCCAATAACTCTACAATTACTCTTGGATGTGCCACACAAAAGCAACTGAATCGTCGAACATTCTTGGGACCATTTAACAATGTCAACAAAACATCGCCATGTGCAGCATGTATGTCACTCACATCAACAGTGCGCAGATACTTTGCTGCACGGACATGGCGCAAGAACTGGTGCACACGATACGGATCACAGACAACATCTTCACGCAGCCACAGGCTTTTGTGCTTGGACAATTCATACCAACGTTTACATACAGGAGCTATGTTAATAAGAGAATTGACGCCTAGTTTACTGAATATTTCCAAAAGTATGTCATCTGAGACTGAATTCATATTGGGATACTGTTTATCACCCAGGAACTCTGATATAGAGGATTCCTCTGTCCTCACAGTTATTTCAGCTCCAATAGCTTGAGGGGGGCATTCTTCATTTTTAACTCTCTTGACTTCAACAAGCTCTGAACATTCCCGACCTGTATCTCTCTTTATACCATGTCCAAGGGATGTCTCAGCTGACTCAGATGAAGAAAGTTTAGGATGACTATTAGTTGGCCTATAGTAATGACACAACTGAAAGGGTGGAACCTGAAATAAATGAATAAGAATTGAAATACCTTAACATGAAATCACAATATATTGCATGCAGTATGTACTTTTTACTGCATACCTGAACTGTGTCTTTGCCCAACTGAACATCTTCGAATGCAGGAAAACTTTGACTTTCACTTGAAAGCATACTGTTAATACTAGCAAAGGCACCACTATGTGGCAGTTGAGAGTTAACAGGGTGGACTTCTACAACAACTCCGTCTCTTTGTCCATCATGGGCATAATCATGTTCATGATTAACATAACCATTCTGGACTGCATTCCATTCATTATCATAATTCTGTCCAAAATGTAAAAACCCATCTATTTGCGGAATTTGGGGTAAGACCAGCTGATGGTCAATATTCACATCTAATTCCATTAACTGGTCATTACCAGCATAGTCATGCTCATCATTCATCTCATCAAGAACGGAATCATCATTGTTATTTCCGCAATCTTCATCTTCCAGATCATCATATTCCTCATGTGTGTCACCCTCATTACTTGTTGTAGAGCCATATACAGAGCAGTTACTGGCTATATCATCTTCTAGATCTGCTCCATCCAAGTCTTCAGAATCGCCACTTTCTGAATCAGTGGCATAAAACTCATTCGCTGCCATTCGGGCCCTGAAAATAAAAGATGTACTTGAGAAATACAGGGTGTTAACTTCTGAGGATATAAAAAGCCCTATAGGACGAAAATTCACTAATTACTGTTGAAATTAATTTGTTGACTAATGGGTTTAGAATAGCACCAGAGAGCAAGAAATAAAGTGGATAAGCATGCAAAACTGGAAGGTAATTGAAACATATTCAGGAACTTACATGAACAAATCAAGGAGATGGTCCATGACTGTCAACAAACGCACTACCGAAGATAAGAGTAGTCGCTCATTTACCTGCTGCCATAATGACAGGTTATGGCAACATGTTTTACGTACGCTTTCAGAACTTTTATTGATTGATATCCGACACTGGCTCTGGCTACAGCGCAGACCTGAGAGGAAGTTTGTCATTAAGCTCACAAGCTCACAACACGTTATGCCAGGACGTGGATGCAAAATCAAATATATATGTTGTTAAATCACACAAAAGCCACAAAAGGGGCGCAAATTTTACCTAAATTTTCACAATATAAAGGCTATCTGATGGATAGGCCTACTATAACGTCACGAACAAAACAAACGAGAAATAACGCACAACTGATGGGTGGGGGTGTAGAGAGGTATTGGAAGTTTTTCATCTTCTTATGACTCAGAATGAAAAATTTTCAGAACTGTCTTTGTTTTTGTTTGGGTTTGTTTATTTCACTATTTTACTCCTCTAGCTTCTGAAACTGTGCGGAAACTGACAAAGTGACAACAAATTCAAGGAACACAAAATGTAAAACCATAAAACCATACTATCAACATCATATTAAAAAGCAATTTTGATTTTGTTTTTCAAAAGTACATGATACAATTACAATCAGCTTCAAGATTCATAAATTAAATACAACTCGGACCACCTGAACTATACAATACTGAATTAAATGTAACTTAACTATATACAAATCAGTAAACACAGCCATAAGTTTTCGTAGTGAAAATCAAATTACCAATATTACTTGCCTTGCATTACTCTCTTGCACTTAAATTGTACATTCCTGGAAACCAAATGGAATAATAAACAAACTGACTAGCCCAACAAAGTTTACTAGATCAGCAAGAAAATTATAGTTTTTTGTTTTTTGCTTACTCATGTATGTAACATTCACATTACAAAAAGGAATAAATACAAGGTTAAACATTCCGGTTCCATTTACATCGCAGGTGTAAGGTATATGAATCTTCACATCAGAACTTGAAGACAACAAATTCCACAACATACAAAGCCTATCCATAAAAGTAGGGAGTGTTCCTGCGGCGCTGCACAAGACGAGAGAAGATGTCCCCGCTTAATACAACTAGCCAAATCCAAACAGGCAGCACAACCCAGTAAGTTGGAATTTTAAATGCAGGAAACTCAATTTGAACACATAGCAAAACTTGTGATGTAAACATAAGGAAAATTGAAAAAACACTCCACAGCTTTCTTTTCATTGAAGTTTGTTTTCGGAAGTCAAATCCATTTTTGCAATGACATATAATAAAGAACATGTAATATAAGAGAATGATAAGAAGATAAATTACTATTGGGATAAAAACAATAAACCAATTCCACTCTGCCCTTGCATCTAAACGTAGCACAAGTAGAATAAGGAAAACAAGTAATGAAAAGCACGTAAAAAGTGCACGATGGCAGGCTGTCATTTTGATATGAAGCAATTTATGAAGGTTACTAGTATTTCCACTGCATAACAACGAGAATCTTTTTGAAACTGCTAAAAAAGGTGAAAGAAAAAGGATGAGTTTAAAAAAAATTAACATCATTCACATACATTAACCTTCAATAAACAAGAAAGTAAATCTTACCACGGTATTTCAGGTGGTTTAATCATGCTTGCTTTCGTTCACCTTAGAAGAAGTTAAAATTATACGGGCAAATTCAACGTTAATGCACCGTATTCATGGACAAGGACAAAAGTGTTGTAAGTTGAATGTTGAATGAGTAAGTCCATAATGTTTTGATGTTTAGTTTGCAACATAAACGACTTTACATTTTACCAACCTAGGATCTAAAATTCCTGAAAAAAAAATACTAATCTGACCAGTAGATATCGAATGTCTTTTAAACAACTATTCATTTCATTTCACCTTAAGAATGAGCTTCAAGGTGCCTTTTTTTACGGCACACGGCACATAGTCTCCAGAGTCTTTGAGGTAGTGCCATTTTCTATTTTCTCAAATGATGTTGCCCCCCTCTCATTACAGTGTTCCCCACACCCACTCAAGTGGATTCACCGTAGGATTCACCTCTCTCTATTTTGATTTTTATCTCTTAGGGAGTTACAGGTCAGGCTTAACTAAACAAAAAATATTTTTATTTATTTTTCTATTTCATTGCGTTTCATGAAAAAATTCCAGGCACTCATCCAAAATGTTATGTTTTATATCGGGTTGGCAAAACTGTTATAGAATACTTTATCATGCCGAGGTCCGTAAGCTAGTACCTAGTACGTCAGAAAGGTCCAGATTTAAAGTGAACATGTGGCGGACTTCCAGATGAGGCCGTAAAGCTGAGAAGCTCTCTCTCTCTCTCTAAAGTGAGCATGAAAAAAAAAAAAGTTTCGAGTTTGCGTTGCTTGCTTTTTTCTGGTCATCGTGTCTAGTCTAGGCCTATCTCACGCCCACGAACATCTACATCTACGGAACTTGCCAGAGTGGCTGTAATTTAGTTACCCGGGCCTGCTAGTGGTGCAGTCTTTGGGTAGATTTAGGAGTCTGGTATTATCTATGGTCAGTGACATCCGATTAAAGCAAATCAGATCATTTCACTGGCGCCTCAACCATCAGAACGAGATTGATAAATACCATGATGTACATGATGCAAACTATTCAAAAACTGACAATTATATAATGACAAATCTGAAGACTGACATAAAAATAATAATCATTTCAGTAACATTACTGATAAACAAATTGCAATAAAAAACCAAGAAATTAATTTTAGTTGCTCTTCATTATATTAAAAAGCAACAAATAAATCTATTTGCACTTACTATTATTTAAAAATCAAAGTTTTATGCAGTGACAGGAGATATTTACACAGAACATTACATTGATAGAAGTTTAAGCTATTTCATTAGCGGGTATGATATAAAGTTAGTGTATTATTCTGGGCATCAGCTTAGATCACCGAGAAAATTGTGAATCATTAAATTTTGGGAGACTTTGGAGGAGCCCAAGATCTTGTATACAACTTTTTATCTAGAGCTGCGTATCCAAAGAGTCTGCAAGAAGGCCATGTGCAATATGGAATCCCATCTCCAATCAACTTCTCATACGTGTTTTCAGCTCTAAGTCTAGCAATGCTTTTTCGTGTTGCAACAAATTTGTGTTTGGTTTTGGTGTGAGCAACCAAATCATCAATGCAATCAGCTCCCACAAAGCACGGTACGGGAGTGATCTTTTGAATCAGACAGCTGGGCACCCGAGGAAAAGGAAAAACGGGTAGGGGGTGGGAGGGGGAGGAGCCCTTCCTCTCGCACCTGCCGCCGCACCGCGCCGGCTCGCTCTGCCAGCAGGGAGCAGGGCATGGCGAGGAGGCGGAGGACGCGGGCGGGGCGGGGCGGGGCGGGGCGGGGCGCTGCGGCCAGGTACCGCGGGATGGGGCGGGGTGGGGCGGCCAGCACCACAGGCCCTGCCTGCCTGGGCCGCCCCCGCCCCGCCCCGCCTCGCCCTGCCTCTTCTCGGCCCTCCTCAGTCCTCAGTCGCTCCCTGAGCCCCGAGCCCCGAGCAGTGCCCCTGCCCGCCCCGAGCTGGAGCCCGTCCCGTCCCGTTCCGTCCGGACCGGAGCTGAGTTCCTCCAGGCAGTTCATTACAGCGCACGGCGGTGCGGAGCAGGGTGCTGAGCGTGCTGAGCAGCCAACGATGATGCGGGACGGGGTCTGGCTGGACCGCTGAGCCGCCGAGCCGCAGCGAACAAGTGCGCCCCGGCCGAGGTCGGCGTCCCGCCTGTGATGTCAGCGATCAACCGGTAGACTGAAAAAGCCTCGACGGATCCAATAGGTAAGACGTCTGGCCTCAAAATGAACAGTATTCTGAACCCGAGGGAAATTTTAAGGAAACGGCGTAACGGAGGGTTGCTGCTGTATTTTTGTTTACGAAGCCTTTGTCTTATGCGAGGTGGTTGTAGAGGTTCTTACGTACTTGTACCGTGTCCCGGGCCGGAGCCGCCCGCAGGCCTCAGCCCTCAGCCAGCAGGTCCATCTCTTCTCCCAGCCCAGCATCCCAGCATCTTCCATGGACCGCTCGGTCGAGCTGGGCTCGGCCCGGCTCCGCCACTCTCCCCGCTCCCGCTCTCCCCTCCACGTCCCTCCGCGGTCTCTCCTCACCTGGCCCGCCTGGCCGCTACGCGACCCGGCCCAGCCGCGCTCGCCGCCCGCCCCGCCGTCCTCAATACTAGACTAAGCCCGCGGCTCCTCTCCCCCCTCGCCCCGCCCCCCGCCCCGGCTGACCGCTAGAAAAGTCTCTACAGTCTCATGCCTTTATGGCTGTGGTGGGATCATAGTCGCGACGGGCTACATACCGCTTGATTATGGCTGTATCAAGTTAAGGAAATTTACACTCCATAATTCACACCTTCACAGATGAGGCTTACAGCCACCCACACTCTCACACGACAATCAGTGGAAACACCGGCCATCTGTGAAGTGTGAATTGTGAAGTGCGAATCTCCCTAACTTGCAACACCCCATATTTTCAAAAGCATCCTGTTATACAAATATTTCGATTTATCATGTCATTTTGTCGAAAATTTGTACACGTTCGTCACGCTCAATCACATTATTTCTGTAACAACCTGGTGACCCGATGGAGTAAAATAGCTGGCCGGCTAGTGTCAGAATAGGTAATGTATAGGGGGCGATCGGATCGGGGCGTCCAGTAAGTCGATTGGCCTTTCACTGGCATCCGCCCGAGGCGGAGCATAGCTTGCTGAGGGTAGCGGGGCGCTGGCGCTCCCTCGTCCACGTGCCGCGGGAGAGCCGGGTAGGGCGGCGCAGGAGAGCGCGAGGGAAGAGGTCGACAAATCGCCCTCTCCTGTGCACAAGGCTTGACGCAATCCGTATGTTCCTCGCGTACTCCACGTGTACGTACTCCGTGAACTCCGACTGTGCTCCGAGCGTTATGAGAGTAAAATTTCGCTGTACTCCAGCTGCACTTAAGTTCTACACCGCGGCGATCTCCAATGTTCACGGCGTGCTCTGCGGCCTTACGTCGTGCACTCGGAGTCTAATTACACCAAAAAGGCCGAGTTATCGACCCTCAGCGCCAGAGAGCAGCGGTGACACCTCTGCCCGCTTCTCTCTGCCGCCCCGGACCTCAACAGCCGTTTAGAAGCCGGACGCTGAGAGGCGACGAACGAACAAAAGGGAAATCGGATAGTACCCTGAGAGAGAAAAGGACAAGGATGTCGTTTGATGATCGTCATTTTCTTTTTAAAGTTTCTGTCCGCAGTCCGTACGGTAGCGTGTCTTCTTTGCGATGGCAGGGTGGGAGAGGGATCAGGATCGGGGGAAATAAAAAGTTGCGGTATCACAGAGATGATCCCGCTCCTGCTGCGCCGCGCGGCCGCAGGCCCGGTGCTCACTTTTTCGTCACGACGGACCTTCTGCAACACGACGCAGACAGCGAATGGGATGAAAGCAAGCGATACACCTCGAGGCAATATCTCAGCTACGTACAGATTTTATCCCTTTCTTAAATTTTTATAGACTTTTTATTGAAATCAACGTTGAAAGGCGTGACGTATACATAATTTGATCAACCGCTTGAACCCCTATGCCGGTGCTCAGATGCTGAAGAGTTATTGCTTGCTGCGCTACGAGCCTAACACTCATGGGTGCCGTGCAGTGTGCTGCGCTCCTGTTTGTAAGGGCCAGGCCTGGCGGCGGGAGCATCAGCAGGCTGATTCCGAAGATCGCTCTCGCGCCTCCGTCCTTGTCGCACTCATGGGGCCTTGCCACCCTCAACATTGGGCACTGCCATGAGTGCAACGAGGACGGAGGCACGAGAGCGATCTTCGGAATCAGACGGCAGGCAGCAGGCCTCCCGTGAGGGAGAGAGCGCGGCGGCAGTGGGAGCCGCGGGCCGGGCCGGGCCGGGACCGAGGGGTCCTTCACTATAAATTGAAGTGAACATCGATTTTTCTGATTTTTCTGGTGTTTCGTTATCTTCCATGATTTTTACTTTCTGTTTTTCTTCTGATTTTTTCTTGAGTTTTCTCTCTGATATTTTTCTTGATTTTTTTTCTTCTGATTTCTAACTGATTTTGTTGTAGGGTGTACACTGTTTTTTTTTTTTTTTTTTTTTTTTTCTGAGCGAAGGCGAAGGGCGCCTCGGTGCGGTCGGGACAGCAGGTGACGGCGGACGGCGCCGCGCCGCGGGTGCTCTCTGGAGGACTCCGGTCCGGACTCCAGTGATTGTACCGATCCAAATCATTATTACGGAGTGTCTCGCGGGGCGGCGGCCGCGGCGGCCGGGCGAGCGGCCGGGAAAGGAGGCGATTAAATACCCACGGTACCGCCACGCCGCGCCACCCCGCGTCTCGAGACTCGCTCGTTTTGAGAGGGGAAACCCGGAAGTGGCGGGGCAAGGGGCGGGGCAGGGCCGCTCTGGCCGCTCCTGTCCGGAGGACGCATAACTAAATCATAAACGACGCGGTTGGGCCGCGGGCAGGACCGAGGAGATACGTTGCATCGCACGGTCAGAACGACTATGGGCCGCGGCTCTCGTCGCCACACTGAGGCACTAGCGGTAACGCCTCAAGTGCCTCGCTCCGCAGGCCAATCAACTTGAAAATCAAAATTTTAAATTTGAACCACGATAACACCCGAATGCGCTCATTCTCATCGGCTTTTAATCACCATTCCAGAGAAACTTGGATGGTGGTTGTAGTAAACACCCTTCAAAAGTTAGTTTACGACCGTCCTTGGCCCAGTCAAAAGTGCTTTTTTTTTCTGTTTTTTTTTTTCTTCCTTCGAGAGGCAAGCTGATTTCAGGCGCGGCGGAACGTTTTCAGGCCAGAGGGGGGCAAGGCCCGGGTGCATTCGGCGCCCCCCTCCCGGCGTTTTGGCGCCCCCTTCTCAAAAATCGCATTTCCGGCGAATTAAGCTCAAAAATAGCACTAAAAATGTGATTTTTTTTTGAAGAAATATTGTTTGATTTTGGCAGTTTTGATTTTCCTCCTCTGAGTAAGGAGGGGTCACGGCTATCAGAAACTCAAACAATGATTAGTTCGTCTGCTTGCTGCAAAAGTGGGTGAGTAGGTTGCATCAAATAAGAAAGAGACAACGAAACGCAGGGGGACAAAACAGGTAAGAAGGTATATGAACGGCAGCTCTGGACTGAGCGTCTAAGTACAAGCAGAGCCTGAATGCCACTTCACTGCAAGTATGTTTCAGAGTGTAGGATGAACGCCCCCTACCAGAGGGAGAAAGAGGACAAAACGAAACAAACGCGTCCCGGACCCGAACATATACTGCCTCACTTTGAAGAGCAAGGGGTGAAGGTCTAGTGTAGTGTCTATGAACGCCCCCATTGCAGCACCGAAAGCCCTCGCCCCAGCGGCGCCCCTAGGAGCCCTTGCCCCGGGAGCGCCCACCACGGGAGCTCTCGACCCGGAGGCGCCTTCCCGAACCGGAAGCCCTCGCCTCGGGGGCGCCCCCAGGCAGGCGCCCTCCTACGTGAAGGCCCCCCACCATCCCCTTACAACCCCCTTGCCGAGAGCCGGGAGGCGCCCTTTCACAGAAATCGCTTCCATTCCCTGCTGGCCTGCGGGCGCCTGCGGCGCCCTCTGATGGGAGCCCAAGGGCGTCATACTAGGGGCGCCCGTTGCGCCCAACCGAGGCGCCTCACGGCGCCCCTTTCAGGGCGCCTTCGGCGCCCCCCTGGCTGCGCCAGGGGGGGGCGGTGCCCCCCGTGCCCCCCCCTGTTCCGCCGCGCCTGGCTGATTTCGAGGAAAACTCCTCATATCTTTTAGGATGGTTCCGTAAGAAAATCAGGGAAATTCTCTCATCTTTTGATGAAGGAATTTCCTCAAATTCTGAAGAGTTTTCCTCAAAATCAGGGAGCTTTTATAAGTTTTCCCTTTTCCCTTAAATAAAATCAGGCATTGTTTTTAACGTGCCACGGCGGACATTGCGCCATGACGCTTCTATAGCGAGCAGGAGGACTTTGGCCAAGGACTTGCTTGCATGGCTAGGTTTGAAGTGGGCTTCTGTTTTGGCGTAATGCAGCAGCAGGTCGATGGAGTTCATCTTGTCATAAAGTGGGGTCGCTTCACTCTACTGCGGCGCCTTGCATTTAGGTTTCCGCGCGCCGGCTCGGCTCGGACGGATTGCTTCTCCAAGTCACATCTGCACAATTCTCCCACGACGTCTCCTCACACCAGCGCGACCCCGAGCCGCCCCGGCCCCGCCCCAGCCTTAACGTCCGCCATGTTATCCCGAGGGACTTCTTATGGGACCCTAAAAGATGAGGGGACTGCTGTCCCCCCCAAAGTCCTATGCTGAACAAGTCCCGCGCACTCCGCCCCGATCGCCGCGCAGTGTACGGCGCGGCACGCGTTGCGTGACGGCGCGCGATGCGATGCGATGCTGCTGCCCCGCGCCGCCCCGCGCCGCCCCGCGCCGCTCCTCTCCGCGTGACCTCCCCCGGGCCCGGCCGGGGCCTCAAAGGGCCGCGCCCATTGGCCACGCGTCTCCCTCGGCGGGAGCGAGGGGCCCGTCTTGCAGGACGACCTGCGGGGCGGGGCGGGGCATCACAAGCGAAACGCACAGGGCGTGACGCAGAGAGCGGGAGAGGGGCTGAGCTGAGCAAAGCCCGCGCTCCACGTGTGCAGGATGGAGATGGGCCGAGAAAAGAGCGGATGGTGTAAGCTAAACATTTGTATTTCCACTCTATAGCGGTGGGCGCGGGTAGGGGATGCAAGGAGGGAAGATGCCTGCTTCACTATTTTTCTTTTCAGGTGCGAAAATATTGAAGGCCAAGGTTGTGACGGTGGCGACTGCCGTGGGAATGTGAGTGTAGCTCGAGGTGTAGCTGCTTGCACCATCCATGTCCTCGGCAGCTGCCAGGAACAGTCGGAAAGTCCCCCTAAGAGTTTGTGTGAGCAGCCACAGATGAACCTGAGCGTATCCAGGTCAGGTCACGCAGTGGCTGAACGCTTCCCTCCGCTCTGGGCGACGCGGTGCAAAAGCATGCAGATGGAGGGAGGCCGCGGCTAAACGCCGAGCTAATCGCGTCTAAATGCTGTGATGCGCGCTTCGAGCCAAGTCTCCCCGGCGGCCCGGCCTCACGAAAGCCCTAAATGGGGCTAGGCCACGCGTCGCGCTCCGCTCCGGGCGCAGCGTGGAGCGGCAGCGGCAGCCGCAGGGGTGAGGTAGTCCACCCGCCGGACAGGCGAGACTGCCGGGCCCGGCGGCTGCCTACCTCGCAGGCGGTGGCCTCGAGTCCACCTGTCCTCAGTACTCCTGCGCCTGGGCCCGCGCCCCGCCCCGCGCCCCGCCCCGCGCCCCTCCCCACAGCCAGATCGGGTTTTTCTCGCCGCCGGCTGGGCTTGGCTGGGTCGGGTCGGGTCGGGCCTGTTCAGGTTGTGCGGCGGGCCCGGGCCGGGTCGGGCCCGCCCTCTGAACACAGGGATCATGACGGTGATTGTCGTGATGGCGAGGCGAGAGACGCGGCGAGCAGCGACGCGGAGAAACGGAGAAAGGGAGAGATGTCGGCGGCGCGGACCGGGCGGTCTGTTATATCCACTACTACGCCATTGTCGCGGGTCGCGGCCGCGCCAATGCGACACGTTGAACGAGCCAGTTCTTATGTTTAATCCCTACTCTCTTCTTGCCGTCTCTCTCTTTCTCCCTCCTGCTCCAGGATGCGCACTATGGGAAAATGGGCCGAGGCCGCCGTGGGCAGGACGTTGTGCGCTGTGCGCGGGAGGAAGACGACACGACGCCGCCGTGCCCCGCCCCGCCCGTCTCTCTCTCTCTCTCCCTCTCTCTCTCCCAGCTCCCCTCCCCGTCTCTGGCCCACTCTGACCCGCCCCGCGTATTATATGGCATGAGAAAAAGCGCACCGCGGAGGAGAGGCCCCTGGCCCCTGTGTACCGCAGCCAGAAGCCAGGCCGCAGCGTGCGAGGGGGCAACCACTCGTGAAATCCTGTGTACAAACCCTCGGAAATCTCAATGAAATACTCTGAAATCTCGATGAAATCCTACGAAATCCAACTGAGAAATCTCAAGAAATATCATAAAAATCTCACAGAAATCAGTGAAATCTCATGAAACCTTGAGGAATCCCATGAAACCTCGTGAAATCTTTTAGAATTTTGTGGAACTTGGTATATATTTGTGAAATGTACCCGAATGTACCATATGAAATCTTTACAAAATCCGGAGAAATCTTTACGCAATCCACAGAAATCCCATATCATTAGAAATCCTGTGTACACTAGGATAGGGAGTGGTTGCCCCCTCGGCAGCGTGCCTCCCTCAGCCTCGGCTCACATTGTGTTTGCGCAGTTTGCGGACCCAGCGGCGCAGGGTCGAGCGATCACAGCCCCGCGTCGCGACCATCGCTCATAGAGATACAGACGACTTCTTAAAAGAGGTATACGCATAGTAGGCAGGGTGTGTCATGGCCGGGTCGGCAGGTGGCAGCGCGAGGCGCGAGGAGGCCGAGGAGAAGAGGCGCCACTGACGTCGCCCGGCCCGGCCCGCTGCGTCGCGCCAGCCTGTCGCCTCCGTGTTGACTCACGTCGAGTAAACGCGCACAGAGTGGAGGACCAGGACCAGGGCCGCGCCGCAACTCAACAATTCTCTTTCTCTTTATTTTTTTATTTATTTTTTTGGAAAGCTGTTTTCCCTCCGGGTTGGGCACCTCCGCTCCTGCCGCGGAGCTGCGGCCGCGGGCGCCGTGCCGTATGTGCAGGCAGAGGGGCAGCCACTTCAAAAAATCATTTTAAAAAATTAAAAAAACAAATCAAAAGAAAAGTAATGCGAATCAAAATAACATCAAGAAGAAAGATACAGAAAAATCAGAAAAATCGAGAACAAATTAACAAAAAATAAAAACTGGAAAACATTTTAAAGTCAGAAATAGAAGAAAAAAAATATAAAAATTTATCAAAAATCATCCCGCTGCACCCCTATCTCGAGCCTCTTTGGGCCGTGAGGGGCGTCGCAGGGCGCGTTACTTCACTCCCGGCCCCGGCTCCCCTCCCTGACCCACCGTGCTCCTCCAGGAGAGGAGAGCTCTTTGTGCCCCGCCGCGACGGGCTGACGGGCTGAAAAATTGCTGCTGAATCGCCCCGGCGTTGCATCACTTCCTGGCTAATAGTGATAGTCGTGGAGGACTTGAGCCCTTCCCCTCCCCCACACGCCTGCTCGTCACGATGATGCACCTCGCAGTGGAGTTACGCGCGCCGGTCCACAGGAGGGATGGACGCCGGACGGACTCAGAAGGTTTCTCTTCCCTTTGGTGTTATCAGGTCTCCATCATGGACAGGCGCCACAGTGGGGACGCGAGCAGGACGCCGATGGCGTGGCGCCACCGCGACCAGCTGTACCACCAGCAGCACGGCTACCACCCGGGCGGCGGTAGCGGTAAGGCACCCTCCATGCTGGAGAAACAAGGCGCCGCAAAGCGGCCACCTCGTTCATGTAACTATTTCCACGTGCCTTCTGATTCTAAAGAACACCCTCGCGCCTCCGTCCTCGTCACACTCATGAGGGCCTGCTATCCCCAACATAGGGCACCGCCCTAGGTGCGACAAGGACGGAGGTACGAGAGCAATCTTCTTCGGAATCAGACGGCAGGATCTTCCTGAACTGTATCCCTCCCTCCCTCCCGCAGGTGAGCAGGTGTACGGGGCGCACGCCCCCCGCCCCAGCCGGTCGGGTCCAGGCCCGGGCGCCTCGCACTCGCACCGGCCGCCGCGGACCGCGTCCCCGCCGGACACGAGCAACACGAGCAGCTTGTCGTCCGAGTCGCAGACGCCGCTGCCGCACCACGCGCAGCACCTCGCCGCCCTCGGCGCGTCCTCCGCATCCGTGGCGGCGGCCTCCATGCCCACGTGGGACGCGGAGCCCTGCCCCAGCGTCATCTACGGATCGGCGGGGGCGGGGATGCACCCGGGCGTGCTCATGCTGCCCCCGGGCTACCCGCCGCCCGGGTACCCGCCCGGGTACCCGCCGGGCTACCCTCCCGGGTACCCGCCCGGGCCCGGGTACGCGCTGCCGCCCTTGATGTTGGCGCCGGGGCCGCCGCCGGGCCCGCCCCCCGCCATCCTGTTGCCCCCGATGATGCGGCCGCGGCCGCTCGTGTTCCCGGCGGAGGTGGTGGCAACGCCCCCGGAGCCGCTGCCCGTGCGCGAGCCCAAGGCCGCCGCCCTGCTGCCGCCCAAGGAGGCGCTGGTGGCGCGCGGGGGCGGCAAGGTGCACTGCTGCCGCGGGGGCTGCATCGTCCTCTGGATCATCCTCGGCCTCATCCTGGTCGGCGCGCTGCTCGCCACTGCGCTGCGCTTTGTCGTGCCCTGACCTCGGCCGACGCCCGCGCCGCGCAAGGGGGACTCTAGTGCCCCGCTCTGCTCCAGCCCTACGAGTGCGACAGGGACGGAGAGACGGAACCGCTGTGCGGAATCTCCCCGTAGTGTCGGACGTGACAGGGGGGAGGTGAGCATCAGTCTCTCAGACAGACTGCTCTATGTCGCGTCAGCATTATGTGTGGGGTTGTTGACGGAGCATGTAGTGTGGAGACATGCTCTCAATTTCTAGAATTGAGTTTCTCTTCTTCTCCACACATCAAGATGAGACTGAATCAGTAAATGTAAATTAATATTTGTAAATGTTTATGTTTATGATAATAATGTTACAATTATTGTTGGAATAGTTTTCTTTTTCCTAAACCACTACAACCCGAATCCTTTCAAATATTTAAGGCGAGAGAGAAAAAGGACATATGTTAGCTTACCATGTTAAAGCAATTTTTAATCAGGGAAAAAAAAATCACATAGCTGTGAATGACTAGATTGAGTGCTTCATAGCCACAACAATGAATAACATACAAAGTAAAAATAAGATTCTTTTGGACATGTTTTAAATCAAAGGTAAGTACATTAATAAATAAAGTAAGGTTTAGTAGCAATTCTCTACAGATATGCATGTTTGGAAGCTGAAATGTAACACACATACATTAAATTGTTGTAATACGAGGCACAGTTAGTGGTTCTAATGGCACTAAATATTCAGGGAGAGAATGGAGCACACAAGGCAGGTACTTTGATTGTCAATGTCTAGAATGCCCAGAGTGGCAGTATCTCCCTGTTATTTTCGGCAGATTCCACCGCGAGACTCGCGTGCAAAGCTTTGCTGATTACCCCTCACACACTATAATCAATTCTCATACTTGCAAATGTCCTTCACAAGGACAGCCCTGCCAAAAGTAGACAGGGGACCATAATAAAATGCATTGGACAGAAAAATGGAATACCACTTATATTTAAACCAGAAACTGATTGTTGAAGAAATGCAGAACAAAAATGGAAAGAGAACTCTCTTTAAAAGCCCTAGAATCTAGGTTTGGAAATTTAAAAATAACATGCAAAACTGCACAATGGTTTCAAGTATTTCTGATACTGGTTAACTTTGCAATACGCATTCAGGGGAATGTCATAATAATTTTATGGGTAGATTAAATTTACCTATGTCTACTAATTTGAGATACCTTGCTACGCTCATTGTTAATAATATTGTATCTGACGTTTTTGTTCAACCAGTGACAGAATCGCAGATGAATCCAGGTAGGGGACAGTTGCATGAAAAAGGCCTGAAATATTTAAACATTAACAATTATATACAAGTAATTACTAATACTATTACTAAGAAATTTCCGTTGGTTGACTATTTCATAATGGAGTAACAAGAGCTGTAACTTACAAATATGCCATGCATCCAGTATCCAGTGGAGCGATCAACAATTCCCATAGTTGAGATGGCATGATGAGAAAACAATTCAGCGTTTGGTACTAAGTATGGATTTTGAGTAATGTGTGGTAGATATGATTTGACCATATTAGTATTAATGTATCCAGGTATAAGTGATTGAACTTTTACACCAGTCCCTCTACACTCTTCAGAAAGAGCCTGAGAGAGATGATCAACGTATGCCTAAAGAAGAATTGAATACAAAATATTATTGAAATGATGAAAACACTACATACAAAGACAGGCGTTCGAAACAGTCAGAAAGTCAAACCTTTGTGGCAGCATAAACTCCCATGAGTGGAACAGGTTTCAAACACGAGATAGATGAAAGGTTTACAATCATTCCTCTCTGTCTCCTTAACATTGAAGGAAGGACAATTCTGGTCATCATAGTCATAGCTCCAACATTAACATTTATCATATCCCAGACATCACTTTCACTCAATTCAGAAAAATATAATGGAGTACCATGCAACACACCAACGTTATTCACTGAGGACAAAAGACAAATGCAAATGTGACTGCAATCCTTGCACAAGGCTAGAAAATGGACAAAGGCAAAAATCTGAAACTATACAAACCTAGGACACCTATATCCAGAACATCAAGTTCCGATGCAATCTTTTGAAAAATTGCTCTGCCTTCACTAAAATCTACCTGGATGATTTTTGTTTCAACGCTATAATCCATTTCTGCATGAAAAAGTATGATACAAAAAAGTTTGGTGAAAGAACATGATAATTCGTAAAACAAAGAAAATGTTAGGCCCACGAGCAAGTTACTTCAATACATACCCACTTCTCTTGCCAAATCACTTAGTTTGTCTATGTTTTGGCTGATGAGAACAACATTCATGCCACGTCTGGCAAGATCGACTGTATATGCACGTCCAATTCCAGACGTACATCCAGTGATAACTAAAATAGTAACGTGAGTCAAGAAGCGAGGTTTATTAGCATTTTTCAAATTAGTTGTTTCCAATCTGACTTTGCATCAGACAACGACAAAGTTGGCCATTTGACATGCTTCCATACCTGCCCACCGTCCATAAGTGTCAGCAATACTAGGTGAGGGCAAGATTCTGGATAAAACATGAGCTCTAAATCCTTGTACAGCGGACCACGTCAAGGACACCGTCAGTTTTCCCAGGTAACAAATACCCAGAACAGTCAGTATTTCTTCGTACATTCCCGATTCTCGGTTCAGCTCGTGCATGTAGTAAGCTACAGAATCAACGGAACTCATGACTGACGTTCTATCGGACGTTTGATTTAGAATCACACTAACACAACTTTTTTCTGCCTTCTAAAACACTATTTTAGTACGACTCGTTTGTTCAAAATATTAGCAGATAGAGCTCGTCTTTTTCTGTTCTTGTTTCCTAGTTTTATTATTGTTTTTGTTTCGATATTTTCCGTCTGCTTGAAATACATTTATATTCAAATTGCAATGCACACTTACCGTTATTCACACCCACAAGCCGCCGTTATTTGGCGGCTCCTCTCCGTTCTGCTTACTGATATTTTTCGAACAAGGAGAAACTGGTTTTCAAGGTAGACAGGACAGGTTTTCTTTTTTTATGCCTCCCGGCGAGTGAAGGAAAAAGAGGCAAGAGCCGTCGCTTTTATAGTGGCCTCTGTTGTAGCAGAAGACCGGACTGCATATACTGCACACGGCCAGTTCGGTATCTCTATCGTTATTCACACAACTCTGCCTAGTATAAGTCGAAGTCAAGTCCATTCGAGATTCGAGACCAATTATAAACAGAAATCGTGTGTGATTGTGATTGTGTTAGAATTGTCCTGTTTGTAGGTAACAATATACGTGTTTCAACAACTTTACGTATTCTTTCTGCACATTAAAATATCATCTGTAAGCTAGGTAAGCAGATAGAGGTCGAGGAAAACTGCATCTTTCTATTTTTGCGCTGTAGCATTTAAAATCGTCGTCTCCATTTAAACCTAACCTTTCTATTTTATACCAATTCTGATTTTTTTTTTTTTTTAAATATATGAAGTATTTGAATGTACTATTGTATTTGCCTTTCTTTGACAGCGGTGTTTATCGCCGTTTCATATGCAAACCATGTCCTGTTCTCTGTCATAGGCTGTGCTGTTTGCCATGTCAGTGCAAAATTCATCGGGGTTAGCTTCCCTAACTGCAACCTACACTGATTCAGAAGCAGAAGATGATACTGGAGACATTTCCAGCCCTTCTCCAGAGAGACCTAAGCCCCCTCCCCCCGTCGTTGTATCACCCTCAGTACGCTCTCAAGTAAGTGAAACAGCCATGAACAGGAAAAATTACCCATTTATCCCCTTCCTTCATATGTATCTTTACAGTTTTGGCCTGCATGTATTAACATTCATGTCCTTATGTTCAGAATGCCAAAAGACTCGCGCAACTAGTGTCTTATCATGATGACACTATTGTTTCTGACGAGGAAGCTGATGGTGGTGTAGTCTCAGACGATGCTATGGAAACCAAAGAAGAAGTTGAGGAGAAGGCTGAAGAAGAGGCTGAACCAGAAGAAGAAATAGAACCTACGGATGGTGTGAAATTGCCTCCTGAACCACAAGGTCATTGTTCCATGGCTCTTCAAGACAAAATTAAAAAGTTTCATGACAGATTAAAAAGTAATGCTAATTTTGACATGAACAAGGTGAAGAAGAATTTAAATTTCAATTTTCCTTTACCTTCCCATTACGTCTTGTTGTTCTTATCTGCATGAGTGTTTCACATTTCTATTCTTATGATTTCAGCTCATTCAAGATAGAAAAGATTTTCGTAATCCTAGCATTTATGAAAAACTAGTTCAGTTCTGTGAACTCAATGAACTGGGTACTAATTATCCACCTGAAATTTACAACCCTCTTATGTGGGGCAAAGAATCTTATTTTGAAGAATTAGCAAAAGTTCAAAAAGCAGAAACAGAGAAAAGAGAAAAAGAGAGGAAAGAGAAAACAAAGGTAAAATTTTTGCAGAAAATTTCTTTAGCATTTATTTTGAATATAATTTTTTTAAGGGGAATTGTTAATAAACTTGATTTTTTTTATTTTTTATTTTTTCAATAGGTTGAGTTTGTATCTGGCACAGCTAAGCGAACTGCTGGAGTCAATCTTCTTTCAGCTGAGGAAGAGGCAAAGAGAAGAAAATCAAAATGGGACCAAGTGGGTGGTGTTGGTGGTAGTGTAGCAGCTCCTGTTGTGAGACCTGTAGGTCTGATGCAGCATCCTGCTCTTACAACCAGTGCCACTGGCACAAAAGGAACTGTAATATCAGCTTTTGGTTCTCTCCCCAAAAAACCTAAAACTTAAAAACTTTTATTGTAAATGCTCATAGATAGAATGCTGGACATTTTAAATTTCAGTGGCTATAGTGTGATATGTATCTATGCATCCTCTCTTAACATACTTTAATCACTCATTTTGATAAGATTGCTAGGACATTGAAAAAATTTAAGCTATTCTGGATTTTTTATGAATTTAAAATGTTTCCTGATTCAGCATTCAATCCACAATTTTGATCTCAAACTGATTCGGGCAGATGATGCTGTAAATGTTGCTTGTACCCATTTCAATGCAATCATGTGTTCTTGAAAAAGAACAGTACACAAATGAGCTATTTGACCAATTTTAAAATGTACATATGTATATTCTTGAAAACTGTAAAGGGAAAACAACAACAACTCCTGAACATACAATAAAGGCTGTGTTGTTGTATCAGTGATCACTTCTTTTTCATTAATTCTTAAAACTGAACATCCCAACAAACTCCCTACACTATAAACAAGAGTACTGTGCAGCTGGTCAATGTACTCTGAACAACAGGAGACATGGTTTAATTCGTTGCTCTCCATTATCCATATTATCAACTGCGCACCACGCAACTTGGACTATTCTTTTGGAACTGGGGAGGGGAATGACCCCTGCATGGCCATCTCTGAGCAGCGCTCTCGTGGGGCTGACTGTACAGGACGAGTAGATGAGGGTAGCCCCGTCCGATGTACAACCAAACTGAAACATTTTAATTACACATCTGCCGGATCTACGAGTCTTGACTTTTCTGGGATACTATTTGGAAATCCCAAGAGGGGATAATGCAACTTCGTGCTTACTCGTCTGTAGCGTCTCGGGTTACCATGGCAACGGGTTGGGGCCAGCGAACAGACCGCCACCTACCCTCCGTTCGTGCAAACTCGTCCATTCGTTCGTTGTACACTCCAGTGACGTAGCAAGCAGCAGTTTCAAAGATGGCGGCCACCAGCAATGGACGAGGAGCTCAAGACCCTCCAATTATATCTCAAAATAATGCCACAGATAGGTTCAAGCTGCTATATCCTATGGTAAATGAAGAGGAAACCCCACTGCCTCGATCCTGGAGCTCAAAAGACAAGTACAACTACATCGGGCTTTCTCAAAATAATTTGCGTGTCCATTACAAAGGTAGGACATTTTCCACTGCGGATTGGTTATGGGTTGGTTCGCTTATATCTACCCTAACGGGAATGTGTCACATTTGGATCAGCACATCAAATAATTCTCCGTGATATGTGAAATTAGAATGTAACCTTCGTACAAGTGCAAAATTTTATTAGAAGGCAATTCAAATGCCTGCAATGACAAGGATGCATATTTTCGAGAGCTGGATCCAAACAAAGAAATCAGCTGATCAGTCCTTGTCATGACGTAATTTTGAAAACATCTGTGTGAGTTTTCAGAAACTTTGACGTTTTCCTCACTATTTGTTCCGAGAGAACCGAATGTGCCCTTGTAAACAAAATCTGGGCTTTTTCTGTTTTGCTCGCCCCTGAAATATCCAGGCCTAAGCTAAATGCCCAAGATGTTTGGTACTCTATTAATAGCTCTCACGCACGTTTGTTTGTATCTTCTCATTAGAACTTTGTTCAATTAAGTTTTGAACATTTTCTACCATTTCTATTTCTGCGAATTTTTCAATACCTCGGTTGCATTTGGTTCAATAACTTCAGATGCAATCTTGTGTTTTGACCTTTGAACTAGATTCTGCTGGGCAAGAGGACTCAACAAGCCTGGTCATTTGACATTAGAATGGGTCATCCTTAGTCCCATCCAATATTTCAGAATATGCTCAAATTTGTCTGAAAAAATGTATCTGTTTGATCTCTTATTTTACATTGTTTTGATAGCTTTTATTGTTTACCTGTAATTTGTTGTCTCAAAAGGTTATGTTTACTTTGTGTTAACTTGTATGATGGTCCGGTTAAATATATTGATGCATGCACCACCTTTCTGCAATGCCATATAATTTCTTTTTTTTTTTTTTTCAAAGTCCAAGATATTTGAAAGCAATTTTAAGCAACTTTTGTAGTTTTTTTTTTTTTTTTTTTTGAAATTTGATGTGATGATATACTTTATTTTCATGGTTAATATGTTTAACCCTTTGCAGTTTTTATCTTTTCTGGGCTAATGCTGCAATAAAATTACTTTTCCAGGACATGGCAAAACTCACAAAGATGCTGCCAGTGTGAGAGCCACTCATTCTATTCCTCCTGCATGCGGTCTATACTATTTTGAAGTTAGAATTGTCAGTAAAGGCCGTGATGGATACATGGGCATTGGTCTCTCAGGCCAGGGGGTTAATATGAACAGATTGCCTGGTTAGTGTCTCCTTGATGATCTGTGTACAACATGATCGAGAGTTTTCAAGTTGTTCTCATTTTAACCTTTATTTCACAGGCTGGGACAAACAGTCTTATGGGTACCACGGAGATGACGGGCATTCCTTCTGTTCATCTGGTTCTGGGCAACCGTATGGCCCTACATTCACCACTGGTGATGTGATAGGCTGCGGTGTCAATCTTATTGATAATACTTGCTTCTACACTAAAAATGGACACAACTTGGGCATAGCATTTACAGATTTACCTGTGAGATTTTTTAAGTTTTCTCATTTTTCTCACTTTTACAATGTAAATTCATGATTAACTTGTGAATTATATTCTATTTCACAGCCAAACCTGTACCCTACAGTAGGCCTTCAGACCCCTGGTGAGGTGGTGGATGCAAATTTTGGTCAGTCGCCATTTGTTTTTGACATTGAAGACATGATGAAGGAACTGCGAGCAAGGACTCGCTTGTCAATACTTAACTACCCTGTTCCTGAAAATCCTGGTGACTGGCAAGCAGTTTTACATAAGTATGAATATCATCTTTACATATTTCTCTTCCTGATTGTAGATTACTAGCATTCAGAGTTGTGATCTATAAAAGCTAAAAATTTTAAATCTGTCTTCCCTTTTATTTTATTTGTTATTTTATTATTTTAACCTTTTGCAGGATGGTATCAACTTACTTGGTCCACCATGGATATTGTGCCACAGCTGAGGCATTTGCTCAGAGTACAGCACAAACATTTGAAGAAGAAATAACTTCAATAAAAAACCGACAAAGTTAGTTTATGCTGCCAATTAATATCTTCCTCATTCTTTAGACTTTTACCTACCTCTTGACTGATGTCACTTCAATTTCATAGGAATTCTAAAACTTGTGCTGGCTGGTAGAATGGGAGAGGCAATTGAAATGACGAGCAGGTTGTATCCTTGCCTCTTAGAACACAATCAGAATTTGCTCTTTTTATTGAAATGTAGACAGTTTGTTGAAATGGTAAATGGATGTGACTCAGAGGTAAGAACTGAAATAACAAATTTTTATTCCAACTGTTCACTGTTCTTTCATTACTTGTTCTGAATAAATTGTACCTGTATTCTAGGTGAATCCTCCTCGTTGCCCTCGTGTCAATCACTTGTCAACCCCACCAAGGCCCTCAAGCCCCCCTCCCAGTAGTCCTGCTCAGACGTCCAGTAAAAACCATGCTAAGGGTCAAGGCCAGCGTCGCACGTCCCACTCATCACATGGAGTTGAAGATATGAATATGGCCAACAGTGGAGTTGCGATGAATGGTGGAAGTGATGTCACACCTTTAATCAAACCAGAGTCACATAGTAATGCACCTAATTTTACCTTGATTTGATCTTCTTAAAACTTTTAGCATATCTTAACCCTAGATAATTTTCAGGTCTTCGGGATGATAATGATGACGTAGAAATGGAAGTAACAGATGAGAGAAATGGACATAATACCACCAATGGTGTTAACAAACCTACATCACCAGCCACCTCCAATGGTTACCAGAATGGAGATTCGCATCAAGATGAATCTAACAACACAGACTGTGTTGAGGAGATGGGTTAGTCCTTTAGTCTTATAATAATGCTTTCAAGCAACTGCTGTTTTGTTTAAAAAGAAATAAAAATAACCCGCTTCACTCTTATTTTGCCTTGTTTTGCAGAAGTAGATCCACCTGTTGGCAGACGGCAGTTGTGTGGTGGAAGTAAACCTGCTATTGAGCGAATGCTTGAATTTGGTAGAGAGCTGTACAACATGAGTCTGCATTTGCGGCAAGAGCAAGGCAACAATGAAGCAAACAAGAAAATGCTCCAGGTAAATACCACTCATTGTGTCAAAAATTTTGGTGAGGTGTTTCTAAAATGTATACTCTGCTTGAGACTGCTGGTGTGTCTAACATTTATACTGTGCTTTATATGGCTCATCAAATATTTCAGAGTGATTTACAGTATTTTGTTTCATACATGAAAATTTGTTTCAGGACGCATTCAGTTTGCTAGCTTATTCAAATCCTTGGAGTAGTCCTGTTGGCTGGCAGCTAGACCCAATGCAGAGAGAAACAGTTTGTGCTGCACTTAATTCAGCTATATTAGGTCAGTGTAAATACATTTGCCTTGTTATTTATTTTTATTTTTTCCAGTTGGACTGGTGTGTTTAGTGTGTAATTTTTTCTATTCCAGAAGCGAGCAATCTTCCTAGACGGCCTCCCCTAGAAATTGCAGTGGCACATGCTAGAGAAGTGGTACGCCTTATGTCTCGTTCTGGTCTTGGGTCCTGTGCCTTTGCTAGTGTTGATGACTTGCTGCAACACTAGCTCAAGTCCACTTTGTGTACTAATTGCTGCTGGTGACTGTTGGCTGTTATGGATTGGCAAAAGATGGGTCTGAGGTATATTTTTTCTTATCATATCAGGATGTTTGACATAATGATTTAAGTCAGATTTTAGTGAATAATTGTTTTAATTTATCGGGTGACATTTCTGATAAACAAAATTTTGTATTGTTGAGATGTATTAGGACATGATAAATTTGAAATGAATTGATTTTTTTTTTTTTAATAACTTTTTAAGGTTGCTCTAGTTTTGTTCTTACTGTGTGTCGGGCTGAATATGTAGGCCAATCCAAAATATCCAGTTACAGTTGCATTAGTCAGATTGTGGCTGTGATTATCTCACAACCTTTTCCCTCTCTTACAACACCATCACGCCCAAAGATCTCACTCTGTAGGTAGTACTGTTACAGGGTTATGCCAATATTGCCAAATGTAAGCCAAGAGAATTGATGGAAGCACGTAATGTATCTCTAAGTTTTGTGAATGTGAGGGCTCCATTTACCTTGCTTAATTAATATGCAAATGTTTATTTGAGCAAGTCGTGTAAGTTCTCTTGTGTTCTTTTGCTGGTGTCCTTTTTCTTCTCCTCTTAGTGCTTGGTTTACTTTTGGAATTTTGGAGTGCCCCTGATTTCAAAGACTTCATCTCCATAACAATCGAGTGATGTCTTTCAAGATTAATGGGAGCTTGTTGAAAGAATTTTTCTTATTCTGTGGTGTTAAAGATGTACATAAACTTCTTTCGCATATTTGGATTAATTTTATTACAATTGGATATGATTTTTATGTGACTTAGTTGATTGTATGTAATGGTAATATTGTTTGCATAGTCTTCAGTGATGTTATATAGTGCTTCTTTTTTTTTTTTTTTTTTTATTTTTTTTTTTTTACATGCAGCTGTACACTATAATTATTGGGATGTGTTTCCCATACCAAAGTGACACCCTTGCTGTGGGACTGCTCTTATACTCATGAGAGTTGATGTTTTATATTCACATCTGTTTTCTTTTATACTTAACAGATATATTTTGTTGCAAAGATATCCTAGATTGGTGAAAATATACAAGTTGTGTGGATATTTTTTTTTTTCATTTACTTCCTATTCTGATTTTTAGAAGCTCTATCAATTTCAATCATTCCCTGCAATTTCATATTTTGGCCCTGTAGATTACTTCCTTAAACTGAAAGTCTACTGTATTTGGGTCTTGACATCTGATTGATTACATGTCTTCCTCATAGTCCAACCCTTTGCGGTTTTGGAACACTATTCTGCCTAGTGTGACATTTGTGTTTTGTCTTAATGTTATACCTATTTTGTGCTCAAGGGTCTTCAAACGAAATGACAAAAACACTGTACTATAAGATTATCCACATCATAACATTGTAATTAAAAGAAAATGTTTGTCAGGGGCTGATTCTACTTTGCGACACATCAGAATTTCTTTTCTGTCAGAAAATGTACTGTATTTCAAATATTTTCTGCCGGAAGTTTTCGTAGAAATTCCAAAATGCAATCATGAATTTCGTTTGGTTACCTTAAACTAATTCTATCATCTTCTTACAAGCACTCTCACGTTAAAATTTAAATTGTTATTGATATGTGCCTATTTCATAATAATGTACTCAAAATTGTATGTAGAAACTTTTGCAAGAACTGTGAAAACTGCCGAAAATCGTTTCAAGTCAAGACTCAAGCGGTTGTACTGTACTTCATAAGAGAACTATTTTGATTCTTTACCTTGATGATCTTGTGATATATTTGACTGATCATCAAGAATGTGATTGCTAAGGCTTAATAATTGCTAGATTTTCGCGTTTGCCGAAGATGACATTCAATAGTGATTTTTTAATTCCGAAATTAGCGAAAACGGTCAAAAAATTTCAGTGCTGCAAGCTTTTGTGATTTTCTATTATATTTAATGATCAGTTACACTGCCATCATCATACCTCATGGCCCTTGAAATTGTAAAATCCAAAATTGTGCTTAGTTAAGTTTTAATTGAATCTTTCCAGAAAATTGTTACATTTTTTATAATTATTGGACCAAATTTGTTCCTGCTTGAAATATTAAAACTTATTACCAATTTATGTCAACAATAATGTTGTCTCAATACACAAGTCAAAAGCCGCTCACTGTTAAGGATGAAACAGAAGTGACTCTGTAGTTATCTACTGTAATGCCCCAAATTTCAGAAATCTAGGATTTCTTCTTTCAAACTAATCTTAACAGAAAATCAACTCATTACCTTACTGTCCAACCTTGTTTTTCTTTTTACATTATTACAATCTTAAAAGACTGTGATAGTAGTAGCTTTAGGAAAGATCAATATGCATGTACCAATGTACCTACAAGCTACTGTCTTTTTATTTCTTACCACTGGAACGTAACTTTTTACTAATCTGAAACCTTTAAAACCTTTGCAGTAGGTGGTTATCAACAAAGATGCACCTTAAAAGTAACTTTCTTTTTTGGAGATATTTTTGATTTTTTCTGTTAAGGACATGTTTGAAAGTGTATACTATGTGGACTTACTGGGCTTTCCATCATAGATACATTTCATGCTCTGAGTCATACTCTTGTAAGAGAACTTCTGGTACATTTTGTTAAGACCTGGCTGTTAATTTGCTTTGCCCATATTTTTTGTTTTCGGGCAATCAAGAAAGTTGTATGAAGAAAAGAAAAGGCAAGGAAGCTGATTTGTGAAAGCATTTTTTAGTAAATAATTTCTGAGTTTTGATGATAATTTTTTGATTTTTTCTTTTTTCTTCTCTTTATTTGTTATTGTGTATTGCTGGATTATTCTTATGTGATAGAGAATGGTATCATGACATCTCTTTTTACAATTTACATCTATGCAGTGGCTGGTCCTACAGAAATGTGGCTTTAAAAAAAACAACAAAAAAAACTTTACTGTTGACAGATTTGTTCCCATGGAAGTCAGTGTAGAACCTCTCTCTGTCCCATCTTTCAAACTGAATTCATAGATAAGTTTGAATGTTATTGTAAAGCATTCATATCTGTACAAGTTATTTTTTCTTTACTTTTATGCACACATCCTCTGTTGAAGGCCATAACTAGGTAATTACAGGGTAGTCAGCCTTTGCCGATATTTTAAAAAGTTCCCTATTGTGAGGAGGTGCTTTGAATCTTTTCTCATTGAAAATATGCCATCTTGGAGTATCAAAACCTCTTCATTAAGTTGTATGCATTCATGTAGTAGGAGGTGTAATCCTTTAGTGTCCTCAATGGTAGTTCACATTGGTATCTCTAGTCTCGAGCAGAATATTGTATATTGCAATTTGAAGAGTCTACCTCTTGCAAGAACAGAAGAGATCTTATTCATTGATTTAAGTGAATGGGTTATAATGACTATGTGATAAGTTTCTAAAATTTTCAGATAATTTTGATTTTGTTCTATTGTGAACCTTGTGTTCTAAGCACTGGTCATACATCCATTCATTGCTTGAAAGTGTGAAGTCGGCCATTCAAGGTTGTTGATATGTTTGATGATATTGTTGTACATAAATGTATCATGAGATGTGTATTGAGCTGCAATGCGTATTTTGAAAAGGAAGTGATTGTTCCCTTTTTTGCCCCTTAGAATGAATATGCCTGATTGTATATTATGCACTTTCTGATAAATGTTTGGACTCGAGTATTCATTCATGTAATATTGAGGATTTGATAGAGATGCAGTAGGTTGTATTCTATTTTTAACATTGTCATGAGATGAATCTGAATGATTCTATGTAGATGAAACTGTAGAGTCAATATGAAGTAATATTTTAAAGTAAGTGTCCAAATCAAATCCTGACGAAGAATAAGAACTTGAAATTCGACAGGTTTTCTGATTTTATCAAAATATTGTGTTCTTTACTAGCATTCATTTAACAATGGCTTAGATTTGTTTTCTGTGAAAGATTAATTATAGGTATGCTACATGTTTGATACGAGAATGAAACTAGAAACATAGATCTCTCTCTCTCACTCTTTCTCTATCCATCTATCTATCTCTCTCTCTGAATCTATAATAAAATATAATTTTGATTTTTTAAATAATAATAATAATAATAATAATAAAACTGTAAATCTACTATGTTACTTTGTATTAATTTCCGGTCGGAGTCCGGAGGTGGCGGGGAACCAGTATCCGGGGTGCAAGGCGAGTGCGGTGGGGCTGTGAAAGGGATCGCGCGCGCGCAGCCTGGCGGGGCGGGGCGCGGCGGGGGCGGGAGCAGACCACGTTAGTTCTGGAGAATGGAGGGTGCGTTCCAGAGGTCGCGGTGGTCGCGTAGCCTCGCTGCGTGCCTTGCGTGCACAGCGCGGCGAGCGAAAGGCACACCACCACCACCCTGTCCGCCCAGCCCAGACCCTCCTCCCCCCTCACTCACACACCCTTCGCATCCCTCCGCCCCCCCCCCCCTTCTCGCTCTTTGCTCCGCTCGCGGTGAAAGGAAGGGAAGGGAAGGGGTGCGTTCGCCTTTCTCCTGCCTCCCCCGCACTCCGGCCAGCCCAGCCCGACCCCACCCCGCCCCGGTCTCCACCCTCCCCTCTCCCCATCTTCCCCGCCCTTCGCTTTCCTCTCCTCCCCTATCCTCCACTCTCTCGCATCTTCCCCTTTCTCCCTTCCCCTCCCCTCCCTTCTCTTCCCTCCCTCCCCTCCCCGCGGTCCGCGACAGTGGCAGCAGCGGCGAGCGCTTCGCAGCTACGCCCTCCCTCCCGCAGCGGTACGCCTGACTACGCCCCGCCCCGCCCCGCCACGCCCCGCCACGCCCCGCCCAGCGCCGCGGCCAGGCAGGCAGGCACGGCTAGTCAGTCGCTCGCAGCCCCCGAGCCGAGGCAGGCCCGACCCGACCGGAGCGGAGCGCGGGCGCGGACGGAGAGCTCTGCCGTGGGTGTTGGTGTGCGTGTGTGTGTGTGAGCGTGTGTGTGTGAGTGCGTGCGTGTGTGAGTGAGTGAGTGTGCGTCCGCGAGGCGTGGCGCGGCGTGGTGCTCACACGTCAGGCCGCACGGGTCCCCCGCCCTCGCCGCCCCCGCCCCGGTGAGCCGCGCCCGGCCCCGCAGGCCGCAGGGCCCCCCCGCAGCCGCACCCCAGGACCTGGACTGGACGCGCTCTGGACACCGCAGGATTACCCCGGAGCGCGCGCGCGTGTGTGCGTGCGTGGCCGCGTGCGTGTGCGTGCGTGCACCGGCGGGCGGCGCGGGTGCGTGCGCGGTGCTGCGCGGTGCTGCGCTGCGCGGCGGGCGCGGGCGCTGAGCAGGGCGGGGCCAGGCCAGGCCGCAGCCAGCTCCGGCTCCAGCGGCTCCAGCTCCAGCCTCTGCTCCCGGCGGCCTCTCCTCTCCTCTCCAGCTCCAGGCCCCGCGGCCGTCCTTCCCCATGTGCGGCTGAGACCCGGGACGGGGTCCCACACCAGCTTCCGTCACGTTCGTGAAGGCAGGCAAGAAGATGGGGTGCGCAATGTCGGCGGAGGAGCGCGCCGCGCTGGCGCGGTCCAAGCAGATCGAGAAGAACCTGAAGGAGGATGGGATACAGGCCGCCAAGGATATCAAACTATTACTCTTAGGTGAGTACCTAACCTTCTCTACCGCCCCCACCCTCCGCGAGGGTGCCCGCCCGCCCCCTCTTGCTCCCTACACCCCACCCTCGCCTCCGCCTCCGCCTGCCCCGCCCCCGCCCGAGCCCCGCGCGATCATGGCGGACAGGGCAGGCGAGGTTCAGCTGTCAGGGGGCGGGAGGCTGCGGGGGGCCCCACGCCCCCCACCCCCTCTCCACCGCGCCCCTGCGCCCTGGTGGTGAGATGTTGCATCTGCAGCCAGGGGCTCCTGACCCGCCGGTCCGGTCAGCTCGAACCTCACCGGCGAGGGAAGCCCCTCTTTCTCCCACAAGGAGGGCTAGCAGGCCGGTCTGGTCCGGTCCTCACGGAAGAACCTCCCCGCATCCAGCACGTCCACGTCCAGCACGGTGATCATCTCCGAGGCGGGACCGATTTTTGACGTTCGTAGTTGTTACCGCGTTCGCGCAGCTACACGCGCTGGGCTGGGCCGGAGCCGGGCCGGGCCAGGCACACGCGTTACTTTCCTCCCGGCTTTTAATTTTCAATGGGAGAGCTCCCTTCCTCGCCCGGGCCCGGGGCCGGGGCCGGAGACACTGCAGACTGATTCCGCAAAGTGGTTAGAGTGGCCTCTCAGGTGTCCCCTCTCTTCCTCCCTATGGTGTCACCCCATGAGTGTGACAAGGACAGAGCGACGAAACCGCCTTGCGGAATCAGCCTGCTGGAGACCCACGTGCTTTACCATTAGCACTGTTGCTGCCTAGGCGGACCGGGCCGGGCCGGGCTCTGATATCGGTAGGAGACCGTGTCCGAACCAGCTCCACGCGAGCCCGGCTCCAGCCCCGGCCCGGCCCCGGCGGGCGAGCGCGGGCGAAGCAGCCACCCCCTCGCCGCCATGTCTCACCCCTTGGCCCGAGGCTGCCCGGGTGGGTGCGTGGGGTGGCGGGGCGGGGCGGGGCGCGGTGCGGCGTGGTGGCAGGCGCGGTGGGGTGGGGCGGGGTGGGGTGGAGTAAGACTCTAGGCTCGATACGCGTGAGGGCGGGGCTGGTGGGTGCGCACTGTGCGCCGGGCCGGGACGGGCCGGGCTGCGGCGAGCGAGGGCGTGGCGGGGCGTGGCGTGGCGCATGCCAACTTGTGCTGCAAGGCTGCGGCGGGGCGGGGCGGGGCGGGCCTGCCGTGTAGATCCACGTAACGCTTCTCGCACGGTGTCGTACTCGCCACGCCCCGCCCGCCCCGCCCCGCAGTCCAGGGAATGTTCCTGTACGACAAGTACAGGCGCACGGACCGCACCGCACCGCACTGCAGTAGAAGTTTGTTGCTGCTATTGCTGCGGTCAGGGCGAGGCGGGGTAGTGTAGCGAGGTGGGATGGAGCTGGGTCGAGCGGGCCGGCCAATAGCTTCTTTAAAGGAGTCTTGCACAGTTCTCCAGTTTAATAGATCAGAGAAGGGCTGTACCCCTGCACTCTCTGCAAACTCAAGTGTGGTACCCTCGGTGGTACCGTACCTTCTCTTCACAGATTTTACAAGTAAAAGTCTGTAAAAAATTTTCCGGGTAAAGTGTAGAAATATTTTTCCATTCAGACATTTGCAGGATTAACTTTTACACGTTTCTGTAATTTTACAGACTTTAGTAATTTCACAGAAAATGTCCTTGGCACCAACTATTCCTAGACTTTTTCTGCAAAATATCTCCAAATTTTTCTAACAGTACCCTTAGTGTCACGCCCATTGTGTCTTGAAAAGCGTGTTCGTATTTTGCGAAGGATACATTGATTCAGTGCAAAATACGTGGTGATCCTATGTACCCCATTGTACTTGAGTGTCTGCGCTTAGTTCAACCCTAATTCGTTCTTAAACTTAAACTCATGTTCTGGGTCAGGGCTTAAATGTTATTGAAATGAGCGTCGCATTGTATTTGAGGCAAAGTACACGCTTTTCTGGCAGGTTTATGTGTATGACACCTTACGTCGGACACAGGGTGTCCTATACAGACACTATATATATCTCAGACTTTTTAATGATCTGTACCAAACGTACTTGGATTTGCAGACCTGCCCCGCCCTGTCCTCTTCTGGTGTATACTCATACGCATGAACACTGTAAGTCCGTCGACCCAAAATAAGTCGTGAGATGACCTAATTCTGTACCGGGGCTTTTTAAATACTAGTGTTGGGGATACTTTGATGCGCCTTGATGCCACTTGGGCGTAGTGTCATGTCAAAAATAAAGAATGAAAACTTCCTCACATTTCGCCTCTAGAAATCAAATGTCATTTTACGAGCAATTCAAAACTTCGGAACAAAATAATGTCGTCTCACGACCTGTTTTGGATCGACGGATTTACAGTGAATTTCGATTGTCTCGGCTTGCGGTTGTGTGCGCTCGCATAGGTGGTCAAAAAAGGTGAGAAAATATACAAAGGCACTGTGTTGGGTTGAGACTACACTCCAAAAATTAATTATAGCTGTCAGATTTATTCGATTCCCTAATTTCATGGAACACGCAAAAAAACATTGCTCAGCTGGAATTAAATGCGAAAAATTAGCACGACGACTAAAAACTTAAAACAGCGCTAAAAAATGAATAGCAGGGTAGCTAGAAAATAAAAATAGCTGCACCTCTACAGCTAAAAATTAGTACACGTGATTAATTTTTTGCTCAGACGCGATTTTTTTTTTTGCTAGTAGGTAATTGCGATGGGGTTTTCTATCGTACGCGGCGTTCCGTAATATCAGCGTGATAGCGCCACAATACTATCGAAATCGTGCCGCATTACCGCTGGAATCTTGAAGTAAAACCTTTGTAATACCCCGTAATTCAGTGTTTCACCACGAACGGTGATTACTGTGTGTAATACCGATATCGCTTTACACAGAGTCGCGGTAAAACTGGTGTCTGGAAAGGTCTTAAAAACCTCAAAAGACTGCTTGAGAACTAAGCGATCTTTCTTGGGTTCACTGTAAATGCCTGAGCGAGGATTTTCCCATCAAGGGAGCGATAATTGTTTTCTCGCTTCCCGAGGATTGTATGTTTGGTTGTTTCCTAGCTTGATTACAGCATAAGTTTCAAAAATCTTACTCTATTCACGCAAAAAAATATCTCGTGTCTGAGCAAACAAGAACAAAAAAAGGAGGTCTGCTAATTTTTTTTAGCTTCATCCACGCAGCTAATTTTTAATCTGCGTGCTTATTTTCTAGCTACCCTGCTATTTATTTTTCCGCTGTTAAAAGTTTTCAGCTGTAGTGCTAATTTTTTACATCTTATTTCAGCTAAATTTCAGCTAAGCGATTTTTTCCGTGTTTGAGAGATGATTTGGGACCCCCCCAACCCCCCCCCCCCCCCCTTTTTTGAAGGAGGAGTCATATCCTTAATCGAACTTAATTTTAGTAATATTTTAATTCTTTCTGAATACGAGCGAGGTTCCAAAAATATCACTTAAATGGGGCAAAAGGAAAATCTAGCCTCTTTTAATTGAGATATCTGACTCTTGAATTTGCAGTGTTTTGGTGAAACCAAGACGCCACTACTGTGCAATCCGTCAAGAACCCAACTTCCAGGTTTAGTTTTTTCTCTCTTCTTATTTGGTCTGAAAACCAACGAAACGAAAAAGCTCCAGTCGAGAAATCTCAGCGCTTCAGCCGCTATTATTTGGCTAACTTTTTCGTCTACCTTAAGCTAATGCAAATTACCTGTCTCGAAATTATCTAACATGTTTGCTCTGAGAGTGATGTTTTCAATATATATGGACATTTTTTTGTTTTTATCTTAGTGAAGGCCCCAGCGAGTGCCAGTGGCGGATCTAGAGCCCGCCTTTTTTTTTTTGGGGGGGGGGGCAAAGTAGTACTTTTTGCCTACTTACAGGGGCAAAGTATTACTTTTTGCCTACCTTTCAGGCGGCTACCGAGGAGCCATTGGGGGGGGGGCAAAAGGCCTGTCGCCTGGATCCGCGCATGGCGAGTGCGCTGCGTGGTCACCGTGCACCTGTTACTACCTCTTCTCTTCAAACTAGTACAATGAGGCTCTATTTGTTTTTCTATCCGATGGTCAACAACATATTAAATTTATTTAAAAGAAGAGTAGATCCCCGCACGTCCTCCTCCTTTAACTGGCAATTGGTTTTAGGTTATGTAAATTTTGATCTAGTCTAACTTGAAATTGGCCATTTTTTATTTTATTGCAATGAATATTTAGGAAGTGCCAGGGTAATTCGTGAAATCTTAAGGAAAATCCTACAGGAGTCCGAGGGGGTCGTAATTTGATCGGTGCAGTAATGGGCATCGCTCTCGCTCAGCTAGTGACTGTAGTGATGAAACATTACTGTTCCAGTAAAGAAAATATGACACTCATACATTACAACAGGCTTTTGTTTTTGTCCTTCGAATTTACTTGCGGCATTTGCGTCCAATGGTATTTTTTTAAAAAAATATTAAAAGTCGTGGGAAATCACGATATTTTTCCCTGGAAATCATGGAGAAAGGAAACATTAAAATAAAGATACGGCGTGAACCCTCGACTCGAGGCCCCACTCGCATGCGCTGGTGCTATGGTCCACGCTGCGCACCGCACTGTCCTGCCCTGCCCTGCCTGTTCCGTCTCCGGTGAGCCATTTTTCCTCGCGGCCTGATCGTGGCCCGGTGAGTCGAGGCCCTGGCCTTGCCGACAGCGTGATTTGAATCACTTTGCCGCTGGAGCTTCATCATTTTCTGTCCGCGCCTGGCGCGCTGCGGGGTGTGCCGCGACGGGGCGGGGCGGGGCGGGGCGGGGCGGGGCGGGGCGGGGCGGGGCGGGGCGGGGCGGGGCGGGGCGGGGCGGGGCGGGGCGGGGCGGGGCGGGGCGGGACGGAGCGGAGCGGACCAGCGCGGCACCAGCGGCCAGCGCGGGAGGCGCGGAGAGGCGAGCTTGTCGGGGACTGATCGATATTGGGCGTCACGGCTGTGCCATAGCTGTGTGCCGCGCCGCGCCGCCCCGCCCCGCCTCACCCCTCTCCGCCGCACCCTACCCCAGACCCGCCGCGCCGCGCCCCGCCCCGCCCCGCCCCGCCCGGTCGCGCACCCCCTGCCCTGCTCTGCCCTGCCCTGCCCTGCCCTGCCCTCTCTTTCTCTCTGTCAGCGTATTGGACGCTGCCTCCGCCTCCGCTATCAGCGTGTTTATGGCTCTCCACCAGGTGCCTGCCAGGCCTGCGGTGCAGAGCCGTGCCGCTGTCTCTGTCTGTCTCTCGCGCCTCTCTGCATGTCCACCTCTCCTCTTCAGCTGCGAGCGATTCCGAAGATCGCTTTCATACCTCTGTCCTCGTCGCACTCATGAAGCACTACCATATGACCAGCATAGGGCACCGCTGTAGGTGCAACAAGGTCGGAGAGCCTGAATCAGTCGGCTGCTCGCCCCCGCCGCGCCTGTTTACGCGTGCTCGCGCTGCCCCAGCTTCCAGCTCGGCTTGGGCCCGGCCCGGCCAGGGTGATTCCGAACATCTCTCTCTCCTCGTCGCACTCATGGCGGGGCACTATACCACGAAGAGCGAGCGAGAGGACTCTTCTAAACGCTGTTCGGAATCACCCCGCAGCAGTTCCAGTTTTTTTTCGGTTTAGGGCTGGGGCGTGGCGGGGCGGGGCGGGGCACATTGGGTAGGCTCCGCGCCGCACGGGGACGCGTGGCGGGTTGCCGACCCCCGGAAGCGCAGGGGCGCCGGGCCGGGCCAGGTCGGGCAGGGTGTGCTGGGCCTGGTGTTTACACGCACCTGCCTGCCGCCGGGGCCAGGCGGGGCAGGACCATTGATCGCACGCTGGGGCTGGCCGAGCCGGGCCGGGCAGGTCGGCTGCGCAGCGCAACTGGAAAGTAACTCACTTATCGATTCCGTTCCATTTCCTGGAAGAGAAAAGGCGCGCCTGCGTGGGTGAGTAAATTTGATGTCGCATCAATGAAAGAGAATAATAGGGGGGTCCATATGTGAATAGTAATTATAATTATAGAAAAAACAATGTAAAATATAAAATAGCGGCAACAAATCAAAAGAAACATTTTTTTTTTTTAAATAGCTTTCTGGACCCCGCTCGGTGCCACCACGTGCACATGCATGTGCCGTAGAAGATAGTCGAAGGGGTCCTTCCCAATGAATTCAAGCGTACACCGATTTTTCTGATTTTTCTTGTTTTTCGTTATTTTCTTTGATTTTTACTGATTTTTTCTGGCATATTACGATTTTTTTCTTGAATTTCTCTGGTTTCTTCTTGATTGGTTTGATTCCCCGACTTTTTACTGATTTTGTTTAAGGGTGTACGTACACTGATTTTTTTTTCTGTGGAGGACCCCTCGAGGACAGAGGACAGTCATCGCTTCTCCGTGCCACGCACAGGGCACCGCCGCGAACAGCTGACGGTGGCTGCTGGTAGCATTACTACAGCCCACTGCAGCTATTTCAAGCGTTGGCTAGAAAAGTAGGCAACGTGTTGCCCGAGCTCAGTGGAGTGAAGCGGGCTGCATCTGCGCCTGCGTTGGGGCTGTAGAGCTCAGACCAAGGCGGGTCTGCCCCGACGGCAGGCAGGCGCAGGTGCAGCCATCTTTATGGACCGTTTATCCGAAAGGGGTCCCGCAAACAGTCACGCAAAACCCACTTACTTTAAGTGGAGGCTGCCTTTCACATTAAACCTATATAAACGAAATTCTAACTCCGCACCGGGCATGCTGGTGACTTTTCTACATCGGGCTACGAAACTGGAAATTTGATTTTAGATTCTAATTAAGAGGTAGACTCAAATTTAAATGGTGATTGTCTGCATGAGTTCCGTCTGGATAATTAAATGGTCTATTCTATGGAAAGACCGGCGGTGTCCCCTTGTACAGAGGCAGCGAGATGGTGAAAAATAATATTGAGTTTTGAACGGTTTCTAGAGAAATGTGAGAGCCGCTTGTTTTTGAGACAGTTGCACTAGTAATAATAATTATTTTTATTGTCTTATTTCGAGCAGTGCCAGGGGCCGATGCCCGGCCCAGATCACACCCGCCTCTGATGCGGGCGCCGTGATGCCGCCGATAACCCACTGCCAGGGCTGTCCCCCCCCCCTCCCCCCCTCCCTCACCTACCCGATCCCGCGCCCCACCCGTCTCTCACACGCAAATTTAAGGCAATCGAATAGCTCCTCTCGAAGCCGGTAAACTTTTTATTTCGCGTTTGGCTCTCGCGGGGCCCGCCTCTCAAGTCTGATTAAAGTCCGCGGCGAAAACAAACGGAAATAACAATTATAATAATTTGTTAAAGCGACGAGGCAATCGGCGAAATGAGCGGAAGAGAAGAAAATAGAATCGAGGAGACCACAGGAGGAAATGATGGTGAAAGAGCGATTCGCGCTCTGCAATTAGTCAGAAGTCCAGGCCGGAGAGGAAATAAGGTCTCGGGTCCAGCGGGAGATGACGTCAGGCTGTGTGCTGTCGCGCCGCGTCAGAGGCGCGCGCAGACCTGGCCCGCTATCATCTATTGCGCAAAATGTCTATTCCTATGGATAAAGAGAGAAAGAGAGAGAGATCGTCAGGATCAACAACTCGATGGCCCCCTGATTTTCTCAATAACAAGGCAAATGTCGCTGCGCGTGAGGCGATAGCCCATACCGTTGCGAGTCTCGCTTCAGCATCTTCGACCAAGCCGCCACACCGCGCAAATCACAAGCGGAGATGGCAGGACTGAAAACGACACATTCTCTGCGAAATATGAAGAGAAACAGCGGGAGCGGGGTTTGGTCCTGCGGTGCTCAGACCAGGCCTCCGCTGACGGGTGAGGCGCGCGAGGGGCGCCAGTCCCGTCGTGATGGTCGTGGCGCCCCCCCCCCTCCCCCCTGGGGGCTGCGGGGGCGCGGGGACCGGGAGGGGTCCCGCCCCGCCACGGGCCCAGCCCAAAGCCCACCGCTCACTGCTAGTAGTGTTGTTGTGTCAGTGGAGTCATTCACCTGCCAAGAGACTCGCGCGTGCCACCTCTCGGCTCGCACACTGCCGCCATGCACCGTAAAAACTATTTTCGGAACTTTACAATATTTCAGAGTAATGTTCCTCTGACGTCCTAAATTTGCGATGAGGTCTTAATTTGTCCTCGCTGAATGATAAATTTATGCCAAGCAGTGTCATTACAATTTACGTAATTTTACAATGTTCGTGTTGTAACTTTTCTCAACATTTCTCACGGAAAAGTTCCCCGTAGCCGGTAAACGCCAAAAACATTTTTCAGTGTCCAAAAGCTCCCTTTGGATAAAGCGGCAACACCCAATCGCGTTTAGGTACGTGGGAAAAGAAAAAGAGAGAGAGAGAAAAAAGAAATACCCTTGTAAATTTCTGAGGTTGTGGGAAAAGGCGAAAGTGCACAAAACGCTTTATGGGTTCCTGATCGTAGCAGCTCGTTAGAATAATTGCGAGAGCCTTTGCCGCTCAATGGTACGCCCCTACTCCACTCGCCCCAACCTCGACCGTCTAAACCTCAGACTTGATAATTTATTGCTGTGCTGGCCCAGGAAACGGGAAGCAGCGGAATAACGCAACGGCAATGGACGACACGATGTATGTGCCAAAAAGGAGCAGGGCGGAGCGGGGCGCTACGATAAGTCAGTGAATGTGTCGTCGGAGCGGGCCGGGGGGCGGGTGGAGCGGGGCCCAAGGTGGATAAAGGACGGTGGCGGCACTCCGGGCCTGCCGCGCTGTTTTTTGCTCACCAAATCTGTCCCCAAGTGCCAGCGCAGCGTTGCCTACTGCCCAGGATGAGAGGCCGGCCGCGCCACAGCGCGCTATGGCGCGCGGGTGGTTTATCGCTCCTAGCGCCGTTCCCTTTGATTTTAGGTGGGGGGAGTAAGCGAGCCGATTGTAGGGCATGACATAGGCTATCGAATGAGCTATCGCACGTCTCGATCGGACTTCTTGTTTGAGAGTGGCATCGGTCTAAGTAACTCGTCGGAGACGGGTTTTTCGCCGCGGTCGCGATTTTTCGCTTCTGGAGCCTTTGCCGTTGATTTTTTGTGGGGGGTCAAAGCGAGGCGATTGTACGGCATGCTTTGGGCTTTCGATTGAGCTATCGGCCGTTTTAATCCGACATCCCGTTTAGAAACGGCAAGCGTAATTGTTTCGCACATCTGCGCAAACCCGAGCGACCCGGCCGGCGAGAGCGGCGCGCGCGGCCCACCGCGTCGTCGGCTGTTACAATTACGCTTGCCGTTTCTAAACGGGATGTCGGATTAAAACGGCCGATAGCTCAATCGAAAGCTCAAAGCATGCCCTACAATCGCCTCGCTTTGACCCCCCACAAAAAATCAACGGCAAAGGCTCCAGAAGCGAAAAATCGCGACCGCGGCGAAAAACCCGTCTCCGACGAGTTACTTAGACCGATGCCACTCTCAAACGAGAAGTCCGATCGAGACGTGCGACAGCTCATTCGATAGCCTATGTCATGCCCTACAATCGGCTCGCTTACTCCCCCCACCTAAAATCAAAGGGAGCGGCGCTAGGAGCGATAAACCACCCGCGCGCCATAGCGCGCTGTGGCGCGGCCGGCCTCTCATCCTGGGCAGTAGGCAACGCTGCGCTCGGCGCTTGGGACAGATTTGGTGAGCGGCTGGCAGCGCAGTGCCGCCACCGTCCTCTATCCACCTTGGCGGGGCCCTTCACTCACGTGGCCCGGCGCGTCGATTGAGTTACTTTAGCCGCTTTTTCCTGCGAATTTTCTCGAATCATCTTCGAGACTGCTCGGCCTACACGTCCCCTACACGACGCAATATGCGCATAAGGGTTTTTGCGGGGCAACTCTCCACCCTCGCTCCACCCTCATAATCATGTACAATTTAATTTTTCATCCCCGTGGGCTCAATACTGGTTCTGCTGTTCGCTCTAAAGAATTTGCAAAGTGCTCGCGAAGGGATTCCTTTGTAGGTATCTCGGGAGTGGGCCGCTCAGTTCCGTGCAGCTCCGCGCTGCCCCCACCCCACAGGGCAGGATGTTCACCACCCCCGCCTCGCGGCCGCGGCGCCAGGCCCGGCCCGGCCGCGCCCCCGATAGAGATAATACCACCTCATGATACAGGTTGCACAGCTGCCGCCTGCTCTGCTACTGCGCCGCCACTTAGAGGCCCAGCAGCACGATACTGAACCGGCAAGGAAATACTATGCGGAATGTTGCGTGTCTTTTACCCAAGCGGCATCGGGAAGATTTGTGTCGTCGTGCTTCGCAGCAATAATTAATATGTCACTTTCGAACATTTCATAAATTTGAAGTTGAAACGCATTAAGCGTGCCGGGGGCGTGTGGCCATGCTGCCCTCCCTCGGGCCAGTGTCAGTGCGCCCCCCGCCCCACCCGGCCCCACCCCACCCCACCCCGCCCCGCCCCACCCGCGCACATCACTCGCGCATGCCACCGTGCTTTCTCACTTTTTTCTCCCCCTGAGGCAGTTGGCATTGTTCACGCGACAGCCACCGTAACCCCCTCCGGCCCCGCCCCTCCCCGCGCCATGCTCGCGCCCCTCGCCGCCGTTGGCGCGACCCGTCAGTCTTCCGTGACGTCTAGACAGACGCAGGGTCGCGAGGGATGTGTGCGCCCCGGCTCGGCCCAGCCCGTTGCCCTGGTGAGAACCCTACACTGGGAAAAATGTGCCATACCTGCCTGCCTGGGGCTCGGGGCCCGGGGCGGGCAGCGGGCAGAGGGCCTAGAGAATCCACCCGGGCTGTAGTCGGGGGGGAGGGGGAGGGGCAACTCTGAAATTATTGCACACCTCGTCATTCCGAAAAATTCAGGAAAATTCAGAAAAATTAAGTGACTGGAAAATTCAGAGAAATTCCGGAAAATTCATTTTTAAAAATCACAGAAGTTTTGGTAACATTCAAGCAAAATAAAAAAACTATTAAAATTCACGAAAATTCACAGCAAATTCACGGAAACTCACACAAATTTTCAAAATTTTCCACGAAAATTCAGAGTTGTTACCCCCTCGGCTGCAGTGCAGTGGTGTGATCTAGCGGACACAGACACAGCACCCACCACGCCACGCCACGCTCTCCAGAACACAGAGCAGGCAGCCGGACCGCGCGCCTGGCAGGGCAGGGCCGGCAGGGCCGGCCGGCTGAGTACTGTACCCGGCCATGATGAAGCCTGTTACCAATTAATCCAAGCCCCCACTCCGCTCCCCCCCCCCTTACTCTCTCTCTCTCTCTCTCTCTCTCTCTCTCTCTCTCTCTCTCTCTCTCTCTCTCTCTCTCTCTCTCTCTCTCTCTCTGCTCCTCTCGCTCCCTCGGCTCACTCTCGCTTCCTCCACTCCGCGCGTCCCGTTGTGCCTCATTGGCTTTTAGCGAGGGCAGGGCAGTGCAGCCCCCCGGCCCCCCGGCCGCTGGCCCGGCCCGGGTAATTGCTCCGATGTCGACGACAGTGGGACGGTCGTGCGCTGCGGCGGCGTGCGCCAGAGTGTATCTAGAGAAGCTTGTTGTGCTAGTTGTGTCGGGCAGAAAACTTCTGCTGCGATTAGGGATCGATACGACAGATGGAACACGGTGGGGCGTGGCGCGGCGGGGCCCAGTGACACCGACCGTGAAAAGCACTCCGGCTGACGGGCAGACCGAGTCAGCCGAGGCCTCCAAAGGCCGCACGCGGTGCAGTGCTACCAGCCTGCAGAGTGCCAGCTGCTTAACGTCACGCCGCTATTGGTTGCGACAAGTTGGCACGCATGTACGGTCCAACCTGCCCCCCCCCCCCCCCCTTTTTCCCCCTGCAGCGCAGCATCATCAGGGTCTCCGCAAAGCGGCGACGCACGCGTCGCGCCGTTACCGCGTATCGCGCGTGAAACTTTGACGTATGAACTTATTGAGATGAGCTGCTGCGCTCGGCGTTTTATTCTCCGATTTTTTGAGAGTGCCAAGTCTGTCTGACGGACTGCATCGTCTCCTCAGGATCTATAAACGAGCCGCACATAACCAGATCGCACATCATCAGCTGGCTGCTCGAATTTTCACCCCTTTTTTCCCCACCTTCCCATGCGCTCACGGGTCCGAAAAAAAAATCTCAGCCGCAACCCATCCCATCCCATCTCATCCCGTACAGTTTACCACACACACCCACACATACACAGAGTCACTCACACTGTGCGTTCTATCGACACCCACATGTGTGCACCGAGGCCCCCTCCGGCCCCCAGCCCATCTCTCTCTCTCTCTCTCTCTCTCTCTCTCTCTCTCTCTCTCTCTCTCTCTCTCTCTCTCTCTCTCTCTCTCTCTCTCTCTCTCTCTCTCTCCCCCCTCTCCCTCCCTCCCTTCCTCCCTCCCTCCCTCCCTCCCCCCCTCTCTCTCTTTCTCTCTCTCTCTCTCTCTCTCTCTCTCTCTCTCTCTCTCTTTCTCCCTCTCTCTCTCCCTCCCTCTCTCTCCTGCCCGGCTTCCTCTTTCCCCTCGGACTCCCACCATCTCTCAGTGAGAGGGAGCGTTGCCGGCGTGGCGTGGCGGGCGTGGCGCGGTGGCGTAGGCTAGCCTGCCTAGCCTATTTTTGCTGGCATGCCCTGCCCAGGCTCAGCCCGCCCCGCCCCGCCCCGCCCCGCCCCGCCCCGGGTGCGCGCGCTGTTGAACTTTGGTGGAAGCCGTGCTGCGCTGCGCGCGTTGTGGTGGCGCGCCGCGGCGGCAGCGGCCCTAGCCTAGTCGGTTCTAGGCGAGGCGAGCTTCCTTACAGGGGACCCGACCCGACTGCCTCCGCGGCGCTCTCAGCCGCAGGCGGCGCGGCGGGGTGGGGTGGGGCGGTTCAGGCGTGGTAGACGGGGAGCGGCGTGGCGGGGCGGGCCAGGTTCGCTTACTCTCAAGCTCCCAGCCAACTGCTACAGCCGTGTGTGCTATATGCGTGATTGGCTTTTGCGTCTGTCGGCTCTAACAGGATTAGGACCCCCGGGCCGGACGAAACGTGTTGCAGCGATCAACAGGGGAGCAGGGGGCAGGACGGGCCGGGCCCCGGGGGAAGACCCACCGCTGCAGGGCCTGCACGGGGATGCAGGACTCAACAGGACGGGCGGTAGCAGGGCAGCGCTTTGATCCATTGGCCCCACAGGATGGGCCGCTGGCCCCAAAGGGAAGAGGCCTCGCGAGCAGAGCGATTCCGGTGCACGCACTCGTAGGCCCGCACTCCTTAAGTGCGAGAGAGTCAGAGCGTTCTCGTACCCTCGGCCGGGAAACTCCTTGAGAGCGAGAGAGACAGAGCGGGGAGTGCGTGCACCGGAATCGCTCTGCAGGGCACGGCCGAGCCGCGACCCTCGGGAGCCACTGCACGGGAGAGGCAGCAGGAGGCGACTCGGCAGGACGCGCGGGAGAGTTGCAGGCTGCCTGCAGGCTGCATGGGATAGGGGAGCCAAGCTGAGGCAAGCGAAGCATCAGGGTGAAGACAGCGGTAGCAGCCTCCCCTCGGCCTCACCCTGTTCTCCATACGTAGCGCCCTTGGTCTATTTGTAGGGGCCGCCGATAAACACGCAGCTAGGAGGGGCGGGGCGGGGCGTGGCGGCGCGCCCCGCCCGCGTTAACGTTAAAAATAATGGCCAGACGGGCCGGTCTTCTCGTCTTTAGTGGCCGCGAGAACTTGACCTTTCGTGGGAGGAGAGAGAGAGAGAGAGAGAGAGAGAGAGAGAGAGAGAGAGAGAGAGAGAGAGAGAGAGAGAGAGAGAGAAGAAGAAGAAGAAGAAGAAGAAGAAGAAGAAGAAGAAGAAGAAGAAGAAGAAGAAGAAGAAGAAGAAGAAGAAGAAGAAGAAGAAGAAGAAGAAGAAGTGCCTACTGCCCACTCGTTTCATTGCAGCTTAATCTAGCAATAATGTCCTTAAAAAGATCGCGCTGGCCTTGCAGCGCGGGTAGAGCCGTGCGACGGCTCGGGCCACACCACATCACTAGTTCGTCACCTTAATTGTACCGCACTTAACCCAAACTTAACCTATCCCACTAAACCATGTGGACACAGTTCTTTGGCAGTGACTCGGGCCGGGGCCGGGGCCGGGACCGGGGCTGTGCGCAGTGTGATGTATGCGGGCGGGGCGGGGCGACACGGGGGCCCGGGACCCGGGCTGGTCGCGCAGACTGCTCCGCCGGGAGGGGGGAGGGGGGGGGGGGGGGGGGGGGGGTCACCAAGTTAACTTGGTGTTGTGTGGCACGGGACTGAGGGAAGGGGTTTATGCAAATCATCCCCTTTCATGTGAGCGGCCACAAAGGCACTCGACCGGCGGCTGCGCGGCTGCGCGGGGCTCCCGCCTGGATCGGGACCGGAACGTCCCTGCTTGATGGCAGCTAGGGCAGGTAGTTCACTCGTCGAAATAAAGCCTGCAGACATGGCGCCGTTCTGGCGGCGGCGGCGGTATAAAGCCTCTCTTCAAGTTCGTTCAGTGCGTTCCTCTTCGTTTTGCGCGCGCGGATGACACGGCCAAGTTTAGGAGGCCGAATGTAAATTCATTGGACTCATTGGACTCTCGTTGGAGGACCGCGCCGGGGAGACGCGCTGCGGGACGGAGGCTGCAGGCCGATTCCGAAGATCGCTCTCGCGCCTCCGTCCTTGTCGCACTCATGGGGCACTACCATCCCTAACATAGGGCACCGCCATAGGTGAGACAAGGACGGAGGTACGAGAGCGATCTTCGGAATCAGACGGCTGCGCCGTGCCTCCCGCTGGCCCCGCGCCAGGCCCTGCGCTCTGCGCTCCAGCTCAGTTAGCTCAGCGCCTCCCCGCCCCGCCCCGCCCCGCCCCGCCCCGCCCCGCCCCGCCCCGCCCCGCCCCGCCCCGCCCCGCCCCGCCCCGCCCCGCCCCGCCCCGCCCCGCCCCGCCCCGGCGCCCCTCCTCCCCTAGCACTCTCTTTGCCAACTGGAGCCTGCTGCTGCCGCAGCAAAGCGAGTGGAGAGAGATGGGGCGGGGAGGGGGCCTCCGAGATAGGTGTTTATGGGACAACCTTGACCGGCTCTCTCTCCTCCCCGCCGCCGCTCTAAGCGAGGGAGAGAGAGAGAGGGGGAGAGGAAGAGTAAGGAGCGAGCGGGAAGGGAAAGAGAGGGAGAGAGTGAATGGTAAATTGGTTCGCGGGTACCAGATCGTTTGGCGGGGACGGAAACTGGCTCGGCTGCTCTCTACAATCTACAGCTACAGGCGTGTTGGGTGGGCCAAAAATATCCAACTAGGCCTACATTACATTCGTTGATTGGATCGATTTCCTTCTGTCCCAGGCGAAGACAGCGTACTTCTTCCTCCACTGTAAAAACAGCGTTTCTTAAAGTATATCTGTGAATTTTTTCAAGCGACCTGTCTGTTAATTCACTTTTCATTCGTGCTCATTTACAAAATAATTCTGCAGCTTTACAAAAGAATTCCGTAATTTTACAAACTTTTTCTGTTGTTTCGCGCTATTTTTCTTTGTTAATCTACGAAAGATTTTTTTTTATCAAACTACAGGAAAAATGTGTTCACCGATTTAACAGCAAAACCTAAATATGTTCTTTTTTTACTAGAAATTTTTACAGTGCCAAAGTGATGTTGATGTTTGCCTTGTGATTTGTGAACAACAGTACGCAGTACGCACTCTCTTCTATCCAACCCACGCCACCACCATGCTGTTCCTTTTCGGCAGCATGCGCGGAAGTTTTGCCCCCCGAGCTGCCCGTCATTCATCGACACAGCTGAGCGCTGCCATCGCCGTGCCCCACCCCGCCACACCCCTCCACGCCCCACCACGCCCCGCCACGCCCGGCGACTCCGCGCCGTGTTTTGTGTTTGAAGGACGGACCCATCAGCCATTGGCTGGGCAAGCGCGCACTTGTTATACAGAGTGAGATGACCCTCATTGCAGCTGAGGGTCACGCACCAACCGGGGCACCCCTTTCTCCGAGGGGTACCTTACTCTTTAAATGGGTGTACACTGATTGGAGGGTTGTATTGTGATTGGAAGAAAAATTTGACCAATCTTTAAAGAAATAATTTTTTTTTTTTGTCACCAATTCGATATTTTGCAATTTTTAGGTGCTGAAAAAGATTTTTGTCGAAAAATTATGTGATATGATAGTGATTGGAAAATGATTGGAGCTCAGGGTATGCACTGATTGGAGAAGGTGAGGCACCCCTCGCCTTTCTCAGTCTCTCATGTCTCTGTTAAAAGTATCACGATAACCGGGTCTTTGAACCAACGGGCGCCTTAATGATGGGGCGGCACTAGCCGTGCGTGCGCGTCCTTGCGCGGGGCGCGGGGCGAGGGGGTCGACTTGGAGCAGCAGAGGGGACCGTGCGGGGGCGGCGGGGCTGGAGCACGGGGCGCTGTTCGCTCAGGGGCGCTAACGCTAACGGGGGACTCACTCGCTGCGGTTTCCTGATCGATACGGGCCTACCCTTCCACGCACCCCCTCCTCGTCCTCCTCAAACACCCTCCCCTCCCCTCCCTCCAGCCAGACCCCTCTCCAGCTCGTGCTCTCCAGCCCTGCTGGAAATGGCCGGTTCATCCGACAGGGAAGTGGGCGGGGAGGGGGCGGGGATGTGACGGCGGGTAGCGCCATTCACACTGCCGTCGAGCCCGAGCCGAACGGCCGAACGTATCCTGCAGGCCTACCTAGCTACTCTGCTGCAGGAGCAGGGCAACAACAGGAACACAACAGGCGTGCGGCTCGGATCCATGCTTTTGGGTGTGTGTAAATAATTGTCCGACCTATTTTTGTGCATCCTGGTGATTACCACGAAATCCGAGAAGGTGCTGTCCGACCTGGATTTTGTCCGATCTTGTTTCCTGGGGTAAATTGATGAAGGAATACGTATCATAATCGACCCGGCCGGAGCTTGCACAAAAAAAAAAATCATATGATAAATGACAAAAAAAAAAAAATATTGGAGGCTTCTACCTAATTCGCAACCTGTGAGCCCCGCCTACTTAACTCCGGAGTCCTGATGGGATCCGGTGTGTTCCAGGTTCCAGGCGACCGCTACCCCACTTACACGAGAAGTCCTCTCCGAAGAGAGTCCCCGCTTACGGCTGGCGTGCTTACAGACTAGGCAGGCACCACGGGACCACTTGACCGGTCAGTGGGAGGTAAAGGCAAGGAGAGGACGATGGGGATGAGAAGAGCAGAAAGAGAAGGTTTTTGTGCACAAAAAAAAAAAATCATATGATAAATGACAAAAAAAAAAAAATATTGGAGGCTTCTCCCGTGAAACTCTTTTAATGTATGTTGCATATATGTTGACATACATGACTTACATGTATGGGACATACACTTTGTGCATACATGGCGCATGTATGGCACATACATGGTACATGTATCTGCCATACACTTTGTGCATGTATGAATGACATACAAGTCTCTCGCATATATGTGGCACACCTATGTCTCATGTATGTGCGATGCCCGTCATTTGCATGCTAGCAAAATGCAAAATCTTTCTTGATTTTCCTTTTTTTCTTTACTTCCTTTTTTATTTCCGGTGTAGTTTTATCTTCTTTGGATCTTGCTGAACTGCACTGAAGATATGGAGATTCGAACCCGGGACCTTTGTTTTACGTACCTTGCACCTTGTCCACTAGACCACGAGACCACAGCTAGACTATGATGGCTGGAACGCGCTTTTAAGTGACATAGGACTCCCATACAAACGACATACGTTTCACATACAAAAACCATACGTTTGACTTAGAAGCAACATGCCTACATACATGATCTGCTAATAAGTTTGCAAGTGTTGTCACCCTCTTAGCTATACTAAAAATGTGACTAAGTCCAGGTGTCTCCATGCATACTGAAGGCACTTCCACATGTATGACACATGTGTTTGGAGGGAGCATGGATGTCTGACATACAATCTATCCCCGGGACCATACATGCTGAAGGCACTCTTACATATATGTCACATATATGGGAGATGCATAGATGTATGACATACAAAATAGCTTTTACGGCGTGCATGTTACAGGTACTAGTACATGCATGACACATGTATGTGAAATATGCATAGATGTCTGACATACAAGCTAGCCTGGTCACCATACATGTTGAAGGAACTATCACATGTATGTCACATGCATGTAATCATCCCATAGATGTGGTCCATAGAAGAGGTCCATAACACATGTATGCTGTATGCATGTAATCATATATGTGAGACATACACGTATGTATGTCACATATATGCAGCATATATGGCATTTGTAACACATACATGAATCATATATGGCTTATGTATTGCACATATATGTTTCGTGTTTCACGGGCTACCTAATTCGCAACCTGTGAGCCCCGCCTACTTAACTCCGGAGTCCTGATGGGATCCGGTGTGTTCCAGGTTCCAGGCGACCGCTACCCCACTTACACGAGAAGTCCTCTCCGAAGAGAGTCCCCGCTTACGGCTGGCGTGCTTACAGACTAGGCAGGCACCACGGGACCACTTGACCGGTCAGTGGGAGGTAAAGGCAAGGAGAGGACGATGGGGATGAGAAGAGCAGAAAGAGAAGGTTTTTGTGCGGAAGAGTAAGCGTACGGCTGGTTAGACCTGCCGAGCGATTCCGAAGATCGCTTATTTCACACCTCTGTCCTCGTCGCACTCATGGAGCACTATCATGGCCAACATAGGGCACCGCTGTAGGTGCGACAAGGACGGAGAGATGAGAGCGATCCTCTGAATCAGTCGGCTGTACTGACCTGCTCCCGCACAGGTCATGGAAAAGCTGTTTATTTAGGAGCAAGATTCACAGGCCTTATTTCCCCACGAGGGATCACCCGGCATGGGACGGAACTTCCTGGCGACTCTCTTTCGCTGCCAGTGAAGAACCTACCTATGGGGAGTGAACCCAGGCCCCAAGTCTGATGACACCACGCGGCTTTCGTGGTACTGTGACTGTGACCACTAGAGCGTCGACAATTTCACGAGGGAGCTCGGTGGAAATTGGGGTGAATTCCACTCCAACTTGTTGTCCTCAGAAATATATAATTTTTTTTTAAATGGCATGATTCGAATCCTGGTTCCGCTACTCTCCGGCTGAACACCATTTCGGCGCGGCTCCGACGCCACGATATTAGATACCTGCCCACGAGGAGTGATGCTGCGAGGAGCCGTAGTCGTTAACAATCCTGTACCAGTGGCGTCATGGGCACTCCTGCTCTCTTTGCTCTAACAGCCCGTCCGGGTGGTGACATTGGTTTCGGAACTGGTTATACATAGCACTAGGTGGGCGTGGGCAGTGGTTCAAGTACCACAATTTTTCTTTCTCTTTCTTTCTTTTTTGTTTTTTGTTTTTAAATATTTGTTGGTTAAGATTTAAACGACTGCCCACCCACTGGGCCGCCGGCAAAACGAAACCGGTATCAACTGCACTCCTCTAGATGCGGCCGGCCGCGTGGCCACATTCATATCGTGACCAGTGAGAGCACCAATTGCACTGTTGGTTCTAATACAACCCTTTTTTTCCTTTATTTTGTTTTTCTGTCGCCTAATTGTTCTTTCTAGCCACCGTCCTTGTGACTCGGGAAATCGCTAAAAAGCAAAGCGACCGACTAAGGGTGGAACTCCAATGGAGCAATCTACCCCTACGCTACCCATCACCCGTCACCCATCACTTGCTATTTCGTGTATTTACGCGTACAACTCAGGTTGTGGTTAAGACTTAGGATGTGTGTGAACAATAAATATGACTACACACCTTATGATTGTATTTCGGGATGTAAAAACACTAAATCGCATGTGATGGGTGGCGGATGATGGGTGATGGGTGGCATAGATTGTTCCATTGGAGTTCCACCTTAAAAAAATTAAGAAAAGGATAAAGAAAATTCAGCGCCATTTGAACAACTGCCCCGCTACTCTCCAAACTCAAGTGTGAGACACTGTGATACTGCAGTAATAAGTGTGATACAGTCTCATACTTGAGTTTGCAGCTGGGGGAGGGGGGGGGGGAGCTCTCATGTTGCGAGTTAGATAGAGGCCTCCGAATTTTTAACCTTTTTTTTTTTCGTTTCATTTTAATTGGTTTTTTGTCATAAATTTGTGGTGTCGTTATAGTTTTTCGGTGCATGCTCCGGCCTGGTCGTCTGATACATATTCCTTCTCCAACTGACCCTTTTAAAGAAGGTCGGCGGACAAAATCCAGGTCGGACAGCCCCTTTTCGGATTTTGGGGAAATCATCACGTTGAACAAAAATAGGTCGAACCATCTAGCTGGAAGTACGTGCCCGGACCCGGTGAGACGTACCTATTCCGCCTCACAGAGAGCTATGTTTATCTTCAGTGCGTCGTGACAAGCACCCGATGGAGAGAGAGAGAGAGAGAGAGAGAGAGAGAGAGAGAGAGAGAGAGAGAGAGAGAGAGATCTCCCTCATTTCGCCAAATAAGAAAATAAAATGAAGGTTCTTGGAGGAATTTTCTCGGCGCGTTTATCACTTGTAATCTGGCGCCGCGAGGAGCGAGCGAGTGACACCGGCTCGGCTCGGCTCGGCTCGGCTCGGCTCACGACGGTAATAGCCTTACGCTGCATGGTGGTTCTGTTCGGTTCGGTTGGCTCCGCTTGGGAGGTCTAAGCCTGGGCTGGGCTAGGCCCCGCACGACTGTGACCGTACTGCCGTCCGCTCCGCTGTGACTCGCTGTGACTCACCCAAGGTTGAGGTGTTTCCGGGCACCGGGCGCCGCCGCTGCCGCCCACCCGCCCTCCTCTCCTCTCCCCTCCTCATTTGCCACCAACCTTTGAAAAATTTTGTCAAAATGTAAACAAACTGAATTGATTAAGAAACATCATTGCATGTAATTTCTTGTTTTGTTCTTTTCATCAACCTAACAAAACAAAACAAAAATAATAATAATAATAATAATAATAATAATAATAATAATAATAATAATAATAATAATAATAATAATAATAATAATAATCATCATCATCATCATCATCATCATCTTGAATCGCCCGAAGGGCACTAAGCTCAGCATCAAGTCTTCGTGATTTTCACAGCAAGTTTCAGTGCGCACAGTGAAAATCACTGTGTAAGCTTTTAAGAGAGTGATTCGAACCGATTCCAACCAAGTCCAGTACCCAGTTTCCTGAATGCTGATGATCGCCATTGTCGTCTTATTTTCATTTATACTCTGTTCTAATATTGCCATTTCTTTTCCAGGTGCCGGTGAATCGGGAAAAAGTACAATAGTGAAACAAATGAAGTGAGTACCACTCTTTATCTTTGTAATGTCGATAACGCAATGGCTTTAATTTTATTTCCCAATGCAACGCGGCAAATACAAGTCTTGGGATCGTTTCCCGCGAGGTTTGGACACTGTTTCGTTGAGTTCTATCAGTGCGCTGATTTCTCATATTGTGGGTTTCCCCTGAGTCGAGTGATTGGGCAGATTGTTTGGGTACTCAATCGAATAGGCAAGGGCTAGCCGAACAAGGGGGGCAGGGCAGGGCAGGGCAGTGGGCAGGGCGATGCATAGAGCATACGGCGACCGCATCCCCTATCGCCCTGCCCTGTCCCCCTTGTTCGGCTAATGCGTTGACGGGCAGACAACTTGTTGGTAAGGGTAGGCGAGACGACCACTCAGTTACTCACGAGGGGCTTCGTCCCCCAGCCCATTCCCCTACCTCCCTGCACCATAGTGCTTTTGCAGTGTCATGTCGCCCCTCACGAGTGCTCTGGTAAAACAAATGTTTAGTTCTAAACATCACCTGATGTTAAACTGCTAATGTTTAATATTTAAACACTACATCATGTTTAGTTCAAACTGTACATGGTTCAGTTGGCTATACACTTGGCGCAGCGTGGTATCCCTTTGCTTTTCCATGTGAAGCCTCGCCCAAGTGTATACTTCTATGCATCACAAAATGTTTAACCTCTATACATTTACGAAGTGTTTAGGTGTTAAGCATCTTGTCATGTTTAGTTCCTGCCATACATCATGTCATGTATATAATTGCCAACTATACACCATGATGTATAAAAACTAAACATTTGTTTTACCAGTGTGAGTAGCCCAGGTCGAGGCTTCGTGCCTGCGCTTATTGCAAAGGGGACGAGGGATGCATATTTTAAAAAAAATTATATATGAAATAAAAACACTGTTTCAGTGTTCTCTCGTGAAATGGGAGCAGGGGACTGCCGCTAGTTTATTTGTGTTTGGCTGAGATCCGTAATACACTGTATACCTCTGATCTATGCACGCGGTAATTTTCGTTATGTAAGTTAATACCGAATAACACAAAAATTTGCCGTTCGGTGATTGAATCTATGCCTGTAATACCGGTGTAATACCGTGTAATACAGTGTAATACTGACTGTATACAAGATTTTTTGATCAGCATTCCCCCTCGTGTTTGGCCGCTCACAGGTACTCATCCTTCCTGATGCCCCTCCAGGGGTCGCCTCCTGCCCTCACCTGTTGGTGGTGGGCCCCACCCCTGGCTCCACCCCGCGGGCCCCGCGGGCCCCGGGCCCCCTGGGGGGCCAAGTCCAGCCCAGCTCGGCCGCACGCATCACGTGACACCGAGCTCTCGCGAGCCCTTTGCGGAGCGTTAGCTGGAAGCCCTATGTGGGCGCTCGCTTGCCTGCGGTCCTAGAGGGGAGTGGGGTGGGAAGGTGAAGCCTCCCGTGGGTTAAACACCTTGTAAACACACCGGCCCGTCCTATCGCACCCCGCTTCACCCCCCGAGAATCAAGTGTATAAAGTATTCATTATTTACTGCATACTTCGAAGTGTGCAGCCAAAAGTTCGTTCCGTTTGTTTCTTTGAATGCGTAACAGTGTTGCGGAATTGCATACTCGTCAGGGCTTCAGGGGTCATGGTGACTTACAGGCGAATGTGGTCGGCAAACTCGCAACACTGTTACGCATTCATAGAAACACCCGGTATGTGCATGTGCATGTATGCAGTAAATAATGTGTAATACGGGAAAAACGCATTGGCTACACTGATGTAAGAGTAGAAAAGAGCAAGATTTTCCCCCCTGCTCTCTTAAGTGAGAGTTCGGGAACCTCGCTCTTATTGAGAAAGAATCCATAATATCACTCAAATTAAATGTGATAAAGGATAGAAATCCTCACTCAAAATTAAAGGGCTGAGTCTCCCCTACCCTCACTCAATTAGGGTGACATTTTTGAGACTATTGCTCTAATCGAGCGAGGAATCTAAACCTCGCTCTCAAAGAGTGAAAGAAAACGAACGGAAACAAATTCAAGTGCAACACTATCGGGCCAAGAGTTTCGTGGTTCGCCGCCCGGGGCCCGGGGCGGGGCGGGCGTGGTCCTTGTGTGTTCGTGGTGCGGCAAGAATGGGACACGGGCAGGCGGCACAGCGCCGCGCTTGGGAAAGGGGAAGGAGAGGGCAGTGGATGGGGTGGGGGAGGGGGCGTGGGCGAGGACGAACGTGCCGATAACCAAAATGTGTCACCCACCGCACCTCGCGGCGCCCCGCCCCACCCCGCCCCACCCCGCCCCACCCCGCCCCACCCCGCCCCACCCCGCCCCACCCCGCCCCACCCCGTCCCGCCGGGTCTCAACAAAGCGTCTCTGTACAAAAAAGAAAGAAACGGGGGAAAATATAACAGGAGGGGAGATAAGGGCGCTTTAGGGGCTCCGTGATGTTCGAACATCGCGGCCTCCCCCCGCCCCGCCTCGCCTCTCGCACCCACGCGGAGGCGGCGGTGGCCAAGCGCTGTCTCGCGGCGCGAACATTGAGTAATGCTTGTCTGTGTCTGTTCCAGGATTATCCACGAAAGCGGGTTCACATCGGAGGACTTTAAGCAGTATCGGCCAGTTGTGTACAGCAACACAATTCAGTCACTCGTCGCCATTTTAAGGGCGATGCCCAACTTAGGTATTGCCTTTGCAAACAATGAAAGAGAGGTGAGTTGTTATTCTTACGTACATTTTTATTCTATACTTTGTGAAAAGTGAGGGCACGTAGTCATTTTGGCGATTCGGTTTAAAGGGAGTGTTTGGTTAGGGAATTTCTAAACTGCAGAAAAGCCTGGAAGATATTATGAACTTAGGGCTCCAAAAGTCAGGAAAAATTGTTAAAAAAATAACAAAACATCTCAGCTTACTTTAATGTTTTATCGGTCTCCGAGGGTAATTTTTCCGATAATCACACGTAATAACATCCCAATATTTCCTCATTTCGTCGTTTTTCAAGCTGTTTCTTGTTTTTCCTCGTGAAAATAAGCAAACTTTCAAAGATTTTTCAAAAACTTAACTTGGAACTGTTGATCGGTAATAATTGGTGATGGTGTGTAAGCTCCTAAGCCGAGAGAGTTGTCTCAATTCTCGCCTCCTCCTATTTTCCCCATATTCTGTAGTCAGGCACAAATCTATACAATATGTAAGGAAAATTAAAAGTCGTGATTCTGTGGAAACCCTGAGGCTGGTGTACGGCCGCGCACAGTCTGGCGCGCCAGAACAGGGAGGGAGCCAGGAGGCCAGCAGGCCGACCGGCCGGGCCCCGGTCCTGAATGAGCCTCTGGTGTGCCTGCACGGGTCCTGCGGGGCTGCGGGGCTGGTGCCCTGCCTCTCATCACAAATTACACCCGTTCAAAAATATACCGTCTGCTTTCAACACAGCCGAAATGCCCGCCCTTAGTCAGTTTTCCCTCGGAGTGCTGCCCCAAATAAGGGTAATACTGCCCGGTGCCTTCCTGACACCGCGCCTGCCGTCTTCTGATTCCGAAGATCGCTCTCGCGCCTTCCGTCCTTGTCGCACTGATGGGATCCTGCCATCCCCAACATAGGGCACCGCCGTTGGTGCGACAAAGACGGAGGCACGAGAGCGATCTTCTGAATGAGACGCGGCAGTGCGTGTGCGGAGCGGACAGGAAGTGCAGTGGGGCCGGGACGGGCCTGGGGCCTGGGCGCCGCGGCCCGCGGCATGGCGCCGCGCGCCACCTGGGGTCGAGAGCACAGCAGTGGAGGCCGGGCCGGGACGGGCCGGGCCGGGCTACGCCACTGCTTGGTGTGGGTGGGGCGGGGCGGGGTGGGGCGGGGCGGGGTGTGCGGTACACACCACCGAAAGCGTCTGCGGCCCGGAGGGGCCTAGCTCCACCAGCGGGAGCCGAGCCGAGCCGAGCCGAGTCGGGGCGGGCCAGTATTGATCCTGCATGGTCGGGTCGGGTCGGGTCGGGCCGGGCGCGGCCGGAGCGTAGCGCCCGCTCTGGTTGGCTGCCGCGGCTGCGCTAGCTGCCAGGCTCGGCTCGGCTGGGCTGGGCTGGCCCGGGTCGCGTGCGAAACGCACTCCAAAGGAAGGGGGGCGAGCTATACGAGAGAGAAATAAAGAGAACGGCGTGGCGCGGCGCGCCGGGGGGATAGAGAGAGAGAGAGAGAGAGAGAGAGAGAGAGAGAGAGAGAGAGAGAGAGAGAGAGAGAGAGAGAGAGCGGGGCGCGCGGGGCGCGGGGCGCGTCGAGCAGGGAGCAGAGGCTTCGGGGCGGGGCGAGGTGGGCAAAGTTGATTCAGGATGCAGCCCAGCCCACGGCTGGTGACCGGTGTCTCGTTCCAGGATGGCCCCCCTCTCCCTCTTCCTCTATCTCTCTCACTTTTCATCTCTCTCCCTCTCCCTTTCTCTCTCTCTGTTACTCTTGCCTTGCTCTCATGGACCTTTCTATCTCACTGTGACGAGGCCCACGGCCCACGGTAGTCCGTGGCCTGCTCTGCCGCTGCACCTGCCCCGCCCCGCCCCGCCCCGCCCCGCCCCGCCCCGCCCCGCCCCGCCACTGCTCCAAAACAAGCGCGTCTCGTCTAGTCTAGTGCTGTGCTTACAGGTCACGTCGATACTCCCAACGGCACACTAAGTAAGAAACCCCCACAACCGAGGGGTATTATCACAATAACAACAGTTTTATTTATTCAATTATTTTTATTTTAAACTTTAGACCATTGTAACACAAAAACATTTTATTTGTAATACGAAAGAGCTCCGGTTTGGAATACGAAGAGAATTTGTTGCCCCTCTTTGTAATATGAAGAAAAAGAATTTGTAATGTAGTGGTTCCAGATCCTTTTGTACCTTACGTACCCATTTCTTCGTAATGTGCCCTCCGTAAGATACGAAGAGTGCGGTGCGGTGTCTCTGGGTTCAGCCCGACGCTTAGGCAACCGCCTGCACTGGTGGGCATGGGTGCGCTCGCATTGCCTACCTCGCAGGCGCTGAGACGTGGGAGGCAGGCACCACACGCCCGCCCCGCCCCGCCCCGCCCCGCCCCGCCCCGCCCCGCTGCGGCTCTTGCACCCCTTCTCTCGTCCCCGCTGCTCTTCGAACCTACTCCCCCTCCCCCCTGAGCTGCCTGTTGCCGTTGACACTAAAGCTTGCCCCGCCCCGCCCCGCCACGCCCCGCCGCGCCCCACCGCGCCCTGCTCCGCTGCAGGGCGCTCAGTTTGGCACTGATCGCACGAAAGCGTCAGGTCGACCCGTTGCTCACATCACATGCTGCATCTGCAGTTCGTCTTTACATATGTTATTACTGTTGGAAGTAGGAGGTTGGTTGCACCTAGGTGTAACCGGTTGGAAGTAGGTCTAACCGGCCCGGGCTGGTTACAAGTGGAGCCACCTACTTGTATCCAGTCATCATCCCAGCTATAACTAGGTGTAACCATTGAACTTATTTTACGTGCTATTGTAACCAATGACTATTGGTTGGAAGTGTTCCACCCTGGGGCTAGGGTGATCCAAAATGCCAAAAGTGTTTGATAAAATAATGCGGGACCGCTCGGCAAAACCTTCCAATACTCTCTACTAAACTACTAGAATTTTTTCAGATTTTTTGAACAAAATTTAGGGGTCGCGCCAGAGGTTTTAAGTTAACACTGGTTTCTTATGGGTGTTTGGCCTAAAACCTGAAAATTTGATGCAGGGCCGAAAATGTTTATCAAAAATGGATTCCGACACCAAAATCGAGATCTGCGTCGAAAACTGCGTCCGATAATGTATGGCACACAAGTGTGTACAATGTAGAACCGAAAAAAATAAATCCCAGATTTTAGCCAAAATTGGCCAAAATTAAGAAATTTATTTTGGAATCTAGGGTGAAACCAATGACTTGCGATACGTTTCCAAACTCGGTTTTCGACGTAGATCACGATTCTGAGCCGTTTTTTAAATTTGGTAAAAATTTACATCCCTACACCAAATATTCAGGTCTTCAGCCAAAACCCCATAAGAAACCAGTGTTAACTTTAAGCCTCTGGCGTGACCCCTACTAACAGTAACACATACATAAACATCCCTTATCACTCAGCTAATTCGATATTATACTTCTCTCTTCACTAAACAAATTATTTTCCTACTCCCCTGCATCTCGCCCCCCCCCCTCTCTCTCTCTCTCTCTCTCTCTCTCTCTCTCTCTCTCTCTCTCTCTCTCTCTCTCTCTCTCTCTCTCTCTCTCTCTCTATCCACCTGCCGCCCCCGCGCGCGTCCCATGAAAGAGTAGGCGCCAGGCCGCGCGGACTGAATGGGGAAGAAACACGGGGGGTGATGGGGGTGGGGGGAAGGAAAGGGGAGGGGCTGGGGAGGAGAACCTCCTGACCTAATGTCCGCACCGAACATTGCTGCTGGATGTTGTGCTGCATTGAGGGAAGTTATGGAAGTCGCCCCCTTCCCATCCCCTCCGCCCTCCTCTCTTGTTCACCCTCTTTTATTTCCGCGGCCTCCCCTCCTCTCACTGTTTTATCCTCGTGAATTTCCCTTTTCTCGATCCTTTGGCTCCTGCCTGCCCCCTACCCTCCACCACCCCCGTCCCAGCACGGCTCTGTCTAAGCAAAGCAAAAGGGAGTTCGCTCGTAAAGTTCGGAGAATGCAGTAAAACCCGTTTCATAAATAGAGTCGCTGCAGCCTTGACTTTGCCCGGCCAAATTTCTACCAGCCAAACGCGAGTTGCCTCTCGCTGAGGGTTTTCATGGGTTCCCTATGGTTTCCTACGGGTTTGCTTCGGGGGAAGAAGTTGTCAGCCATGCGATGCCCCCTATTGTAATAGACGACACTGTTTGGCATGGCTTGGGGAAAATCGATACCAATTATTTCTTTGAAATAGAAGTGTTTTTCTTCGGTTTATATTCAAATGTTCTTCCTACCAACGGTTAGAGAGAGATGCAGAGATACACTGATAAACCAAGTGTGCAACTGCTCAATACTTTTAATTGTGCAACTTCCTGTCTGCACGTGTATGCTCGTAACTCGGCAGCTGCGCAATAGCAAGTGTCAAACTCCCCAGTTGTGCACTTGCAAGTGTTCAACTGCCGCGTGCAACACTTCCCTTGTCAAACACTTGCAAGTTTACAAATGGCCAGTTTGGCACTTGCAATTGAACAACTACCTAGTTTTACACATGTTCGTGTTAGACTGGAAGCTGTACATAAGTACAAGTGTTGAGCAGTTGCACACTTGGTTTAACAGTGCATTCTGTTTAATTTTCCTTGGTAATTGACGGTGATGTTACTTATCGGACGTTTGTTTTTCTTTTCCAGACGGACGCTAAAATGGTGTTCGACGTGATCCAAAGAATGGAGGACACCGAGGCGTTTAGTGAGGAACTTCTAGCAGCAATGAAACGCCTGTGGAGCGATAGCGGAATGCAGCAGTGTTTCCAGCGGTCCAATGAGTATCAGCTCAACGACTCAGCCAAGTAGTAAGTAAACACTAGGTTAACTAAAATCCTAATAACAAGGGTCATGGAGAATCCCTAAGATGCTAAGAGGTATAATTTTTTTCAAAAATTAGGAATTGACATATACTCTTCTTGTTTGTAAAATTTCGGAAAATGTCCATGCTACTGAATAAAAATACCTCCCTTCATTTGTAAGAATCAAGTGGGTCGCTAGAATTAGTTTTTCGACAATATTGCGCATAATTCCCGTTTATACCCGTTTCTCGTACTTCTCTTCCCTTTTTTTTCTTTCCTTTTCGCGTGACCAGCAGGAGCGTAATAGCCCCCACCCCTTCCACTTCCGCACCCCACCACGACCACGTCCACACGCCAAGCATCGCCGCGAAGGAAAAAGAAACTGCTTACACCCCCAGCTGTGGGACTGTGGGGACTCTCTCTTGAAACGTAGAGGCGTGGATTCTTACCTGTTCGCGATTCCAAAGAATCGCAAAGCTCACTTAGCTTATTGCGGGATCAGCCGTGCTTTGTGTGGTGTGGCCGATGGCGTGTGCCTCTCGAGCGACGATATAGATCGAGTCCACCCTCCTCGCGACTTTGTTTTGGTTTTTTTGTGTGACCTGAGCGTGCTGACTTTACCCCTAAAGAGGCTAAAGCATAGCGTGGAATGGGGCTGCCATTTCTTTCTTAAATAGCCGCAGCGAGATAGAGATAAGCAGCTAGAAAAATTATTTTTAATGTCACGATTACCATTACTAGTGGAAGGGTAGTGGGTCAGGGCAGAGTATCATTACTGTCGTCCCACTTACCATGAATACTTTGCAAACCGAAGTGTGCACTTAGTACACACATATTGGCGTGTACTTGCAAGCGCACTCTTATTTGCCGTGTACTATGGCAAGTACACGCCAATATTTGTTTCCTAGGTGACACACTTCGGTTTGCAGTATATGCTTACTGGTTGCACCTGTTTTTCCTTTCAGTCCACCATTAACATATTTCTAGGCAGACAACGCAAACTTTACATTTTTTAAACTTAAAAAGACAAATTGTCAATACTACTTATAATTTCATTAGTAACAACACTTGCAATATTCTATCTCTTACTAACAAAATTAAAACTATTGCTGCGTAAAGAAGTTTTTCGTGGTCTACCAAAAAATATTCCAGTTACAGGAGGGAGTTGTAGATTGTGTCTTAGTGTGGGGATGTGAAGGGTTGAACGACACGGCACCCGCGGGGGTGTTGCACAAGTGCCCGCAAACAACTCTGCATCGTGCTTGGTGTTATTGAGATTCGGGCTTAACTTTTACTTTGTGTAGTAGTTTTGACTTGACCAAAACTATTTCATCCTTCACATTGTTTGCGCATTAAAAAAAAATCAATTAAAAAAAAATACGAAAAGGTTTGAAAGTATAGGCTGGCGTACCTTTGCATTCAACCCCTTGTCCCCACCCCCTTCTTATTTCTCCCTGCGTACCTCTCTTTCTCTTTTTCCTGTACCTCATCGTTCCATTCCGCGTCACTCACTTTACGACCGCCGGTCGCGAGGTATCGATTCGAGAACCAACATACCCCACTCTACCCCCCCCCGCCCTGCCACGACTCTCTTTTCTGCCTCTGCCGTCCCCGCGACACGCAGGGTGACTGGTATCGGTCTGCTCGGCTCGGCTCGGGTCACCCCTTGCCTGTTGGTTGGCGCTCGCATAGCGGCACCTCTGAGCAGCGCCAGTCACTCTGTCCTGTCAGTCCGTCCCCTCCATACCTGTCAGTCTTAATGGTGGCGTGACATCAGCTGCACGGAGGAAACCTATCCGTGCCGATTTATAGAAACGCCGTGGGTAACGGCAGAATGACGATGTAATGAGATAGTAATGCCTCACTCATATCTCTACCTCGAAGATGCAGGCACCAACCGGGGACCCCTTCACTCTGAGAACCACTTAGTTCATACAACCAAATCAGGCTTGTGCGAAACGATATTTAGTCTCATTTTTGACTAAATATTTTTGAGAAAATAACATTATGGAGAACTTGATTATATTTTTCTATCAAATCAATTCAAATTGAGATAACTGAAACTGAATGGTTTTCTGGGTGTACGGCTACTGGGTGTCCACAGAGCAACGGACAGAGGGGCTGGGGAGGGTACTACGAAAAAGTGACGTAGTTATCGACTGAAATAATGCTGCCAGTGAAACCATGAACATCAATTTTAAGTTCTGAGCGGAAAATGCACTTCCACCTTCCTTAGTCTGTCCTTTTCCAGTAGACTACTTAGTGCTGTATTTAGTTAATTTGTGTGTTTTGTTTATCTGTGGTTGCTGTTGTCATGTTCTTCTTTTCTGTCGATTTGCGCTGGCGACGCGCATGCGAAGAAGATTGTGCGCAAGCGACAGGCGCAAGCGACAGGCGCAAGCGGAGGGTGCAAGCGACATGGGCGCAAGCGACACGGGCGCAAAGCGAAGGGCGCAAGCGAAGGGCGCAAGCGAAATGCGCAAGCGATATGCGCAAGCGATATGCGCAAGCAGAGTGCGCAAGCGAAGTGCGCAAGCGAAGTGCGCAAGCGGAGGGCGCAAGCGAAGAGGGCGCAAGCGAGGGGGGCGCAAGCGAAGGGCGCTAGCGAAAGGCGCAAGCGAATGGCGCAAGCGACACGGGCGCAAGCGAAGGGCGCAAGCGAAGGGCGCAAGCGAAGGGCGCAAGCGAAGGGCGCAAGCGAAGGGCGCAAGCGAAGGGCGCAAGCGAAGGGCGCAAGCGAAGGGCGCAAACGAAGGGCGCAAGCGAAGGGCGCAAGCGAAGGGCGCAAGCGAGGGGCGCAAGCGAAGGGCGCAAGCGAAGGGCGCAAGCGAAGGGCGCAAGCGAAATGCACATGAGCTGTTGCAGGTGCATGTGTCATGTGTTAGGGAAAACGTTTGGCTCGAGTTTAATTTTAATAAGATTTGAGAGAAGTAAAAAAGTCAGGAACACCCGTTTTTATTTTCTTGATTAAATTTCCATGCAGCGGAAATGAAAAATGTAGAAAAGTAACATTATTCCACCATTTAAAGACTTCTCAAACATTTCTCACGTTTTCTCTTAACATTTCTATTGCGCCTGCGAACTCTACTTGTACCACGTAGTCTTGTCTGTGTGTGCGTGTGTGTGACGTCCTGTGTGGTAGTGACTTGTTCGCATGCTTTGTGTTTCTGTCTCCTGAAGCTTCGGTCTACTACTTCTCCGGAGCTCTGTCTTTTCATAGCAGTTAATGATTCAAACTTAATTGATATTCGTGTTTCCACTGGTCGTCCAAGAGTAAAATAAAAAAGGGAGTACATTTGGTATGAAATAAATGTGCTGAGGGGTTTCGCCAATGCTTATCACAGGCGGGCTGCTGCTCCGTAGAACTAGCACGTGTTGTGTGTTGTAGGGTTTCACAATGGCCGCGCCGCTTGTGGTAATATTGGTGTCAGCAAGCCTTTCCAGCACTAAAGGAAAACTGGGAAAGTTATCGGACGTCGTCATGTCATCATGGTTAATACGTGATGGCGGTAGTATATTGTCACGCATCTCCTGAATGTTTCCGGCGCGACCTATAAACTTGTTCCTAGTGTAATCTGCGGCGAAATAATAAACTATTTGCTGCGGCGTTTAATCATTAAATCTGGCTGTTAGCTGTTGGCGTTGGTATAGGCGTAGTTTTACGAAGTATCCCCGCTGCCCACTGCTCGCCTCAGCAACCTGTCTCCCTGTCATAATCTCAGAGGAAATAAAACGGAAATGGATTTGGCGAACAAGTTATTTTTATGTCGCGAGTTCCGTGACTCAACGATTGAGTGAGGGCTGACGTTCTCCTGACGTCACCGGGTCGTCGACACTCCTCCCCCTCTGCCATCATTACCGCCTCCCTTTTTGCACCTCGTGTTCCACTTTGCGCCGTTCTTTCAACCTTTTCACTCATGCTTTGCGCCTCTCCACCCCACTCCGGCCGTGTGCTGTTGTGAATGGCAGGGATGAGGTGACGGGGTGGAGTGGAGTCTCTTGTTACTTCCTTGTAGGTGCGTGGTAGTGCAGCACACTGCTGACATAGACGATTAACCTAGCTCTCTACCTTCCAGCTCCTGCTCGCTTCATTAAACTCAAACTTCTGCGACGTCCTGAAGTCAGCATATATTTACTTCATCAAAAAATTATCCCTTGTTCGTATTATTATTCAATTGTCGAATGAAGTGAATATTTTAACTATACTCAATCGACCCTCCGAGTGGGCCCCGAGCACGATCGTGGCCCCGAGCCTGGTCTATTAAAATCTTAACAGAGCGTAAATATTGAATCAAATCTAAAAACTTATAACAGTTTTGGATTGAGCGTAATAAAATACAGCCACAATAAGGGTTTTTAGTTTTTGGAATTCGTCCAGAATTATGGCGTTTCTGATGGTAAACAATATTAGGCTCAGGAGATCTGTATCCGCTTTGTCGAAACGATTTCATTTTCGTAGCCTGTTAAAATTTTGCTCCGACATACAAAACCATTTCTTTGGAATTCAAATCCCCAATAAATTATTTTGTAGTACTTTTGCATCAAAAAAGTTTGAGACAACTGGAGAAGCTTCTCATCGTGGGAACCTGTCTGAAGAAGTCAGAAGCCGATTCAAGAGGAGAGATAATTTGCATCGAGCTCAACAATCTCTAAAAGTGCTTTTTGATCTCGTTGTTTTAAGATTCCAACGGGTCTCTTGTTTCTGAATCATAATTTTTTGAAAATATTCCTATTAAGCTAAGAATAGTACTATTTTTACCAATCAGCATAATTGCTTTTCTGCAAAGAATCAAACCATTTTCATAACGTTTGGAAAAGTGTAACTAATAAAATGACCCGTTTGAGCGAGCAAAACTACCAAAATCATCTGATGCGTGGTGTGGAAGCATTGAATTTGATGCGCCAAAACTCCTCCGAGAGCCAGGACAGGTCGCCGTCGGGGGTGCCGCCGCTGCCGCCACTCTCTTGACCTCGATTACCCGGGCCCTGCCCGGCTCCACCCGGGGTACGCTTTGCACTGACCCACTGCGCTGCGGTGTATACTGACGCTCCCCCATCTCCCCTCCAGTGCCCCACCGCTCCTTGCAGCGCTGCAGCCGGTACTTCCGCAATGGTGTTCATTTATGCATGAAATCATTTTTTGGCCTCGGCCGGGCGAGAGGAGCGGGTGAGGTGGGAGGTCTGGGGGGATGGAGGATGGAGAGGGAGCTGCTGTCGTTGGAAATAATTTAAAAAACGGAAACTTCCAAGGTTTATTCCGTATCGTGGTAGCTTTAAAATAATTGGACGGTGCTCGAAGCGGTTGCCTGCAAGGTAGAACGCACTGACCATAGTGGCAAAATGTTTGGTTTTCAATTTATTCCTGCCGTCAGTCGTCTCGTCTCGAGATGCGGTTGACCCCCCACACTCGTGCCGCACGCCGATGGAGTACCGCATATCTCGCCTTTTCGAGACTTTAATATGAACCTGATGTGCTTTCAGTTTCCTGGATGACCTGGACCGGCTGGGAGCGAAAGACTATCAGCCTACAGAACAAGACATTCTACGCACAAGAGTCAAGACAACTGGCATCGTAGAAGTCCACTTCTCGTTTAAAAACTTAAATTTCAAGTAAGTACGGTGTTTGCTCACACATTTTGAGGCTCCTGAGCACGAGTTTGCGCCGGAATTTTTGCTGTGTGCGAGAAGGCTAGGCGGAGGCGAGGCCGGGATGTGGCTGCCGGCCGGGCCGGGCGGGGCGGGGCAGACCGCAGGGGTACCAACTTATCTCGCCTCGCCAGAATGAGCGCCTGCAGGACTTTTTGTCTGTTTTTCTTTTCTACTCTCCACAACGAACTCCGGCGCTGTCCGCTCCCGCCCCCTCCCTTTCTCCTCAACCCCACCCCCACCCCCTTTGGTAATTTCTCACCCCGAACTTACAATAGAGCCACCCCAGGCCCAGGGCGGCGCGGCGTCACTGTTCCTTCGCCGCCGTGGGTCTCCAACTCCCGTGCATAACTGGCATAATTGGCGATGCGGCTTTAGCCAGCGGGTTCAACTTTAAAATGTAGTTGATTTTCTCTTCGATATAAGCTCCTCCGGCATTGAGCACTAACTGCACATTCAATCTGCTTGAGCCCTCTCCTTCCCGTTTACATTTTCCAGATCATTACAAAAGGTGCCAAAAACAATGCAATGTTTTCTTTCTATACCCGAGTGATATACTGAACCCTCTCTTGTTCCTTTCCCGCAGATTGTTCGACGTAGGAGGACAGCGGTCGGAAAGGAAAAAATGGATCCACTGCTTTGAAGACGTAACTGCCATCATCTTCTGCGTGGCCATGTCAGAATACGACCAAGTCCTACACGAGGACGAGACCACGGTAAGGTTCTGGTGATACGTGGGGAAGTAATTTTCCGTTATCTTACGTGCCGGCAAAGCAGGAACGAAAACAAAAACTGCCTCCAAACATCTGGTGGCCTCTGTATTATTTTCTAGGAGAAGTCTCCTCTGCGGTTGGTCGGAAGAGCACTTTTCTTGTCTCGGCCAAACCCCTGCCTCTATAAAGTACCCTGCTATTTACCCCGCGCCCGTCCAAATCGCACTTGATTTTAGGTAAAATTTAGTCTTTCCCCCTCTTGTTTCCTCAGCCTACCGTTCAACTGGGGAAACTTTTTGTTGCCGCTTTGTTGTGTGGCGCAGCAGTCTCCTTATCTTCTACGATGGCGGCCCCTTTTTTCCCTCCCCTCGGAAAGAAAATGTGCGGGTAGAACTGTGGGCGGGGTGGTTGGTATGCGTGGGCCGGGTCGGGCCGGGCCGAGGTGGGGGTTGGGTAGGAGAGAGGGGTGGGGGTGGAAGGTCAAGAGATAAGCGCCGTTCTTCCCTGCTCGTCAGGCCAGCAAGGATGGGCTACTCCAGATCAGTGTAGATCAATGCGCGCGTTAGCCCCTTTCGTTTATGAAAATTTATGACTATCTATCCTATGTACACTGGGGAAAAAAAAAAACAATAATAATCTTCACTGAAAATGGAGGAGTCGCCTTTTTCGATCTTGGGAGAGCGACTTTTCTGTAGCAAATTTTCATGCTCCTGGGAGAGCGACATGTCTGAACATCGCTCTATTAGAGTCACTTTGATGACTCTTTTTGAGTCAAATCATCAAATGTCACTCTTCTGGAGCGATTTAAAAATTCCAGAAAATACTCGATTTGAGTCGTTTTAGCGAAAGTAACTCTTACTGAGCGATGAAAAAATACTCCGCTCATTAAGGGCGTGAAATGTGACTAGTGCATTTCCAGTGTTATTACATTGTGTGTGCGCGTGTGGACCGTATTTTAAAGTCAAAGATTTGTCCTCATGGAAATTCTCTCGAATCTTTCTCTGGAATGCCTAGAAAAGCCGACCGTAGGAAATGGCCTTGTGTTTGTAATTGAATAGCAAAAATCCTTTTAACACTTATAGCAAAACATTGTGCTTCTTTTGTAATACTTTTTCTGGAAGCAAGACACAGGAATACGTTTTTTTTCTTTTTTTATATAATTTAATAATGAAAAGCAAAGAAGCTTCCTTGTTAATTTACGCCACTCTTTAACAGTGTTCTTTTAAATTCCTTGAAAAGCTTTTCTCCCCTCACTACATTCCCTGCAACGCTTTAACCTTTTTCCCGAACATTTGCCCCCACGGAGCGAGGTAGAGAAGTGCGTCGCTCAGTTTGAGAACCGCGCAGAGGTATCGGCGCCAGGGCCTGCGGCAGGCGGCAGGGGCCAGCGGGGCCAGCTGCTCCGGGGTCACGCTCGCGCGGCCGGCGGCCGGTGGTGTCGAGAGGTTATTGCAAGGTAGACGCACGTTAAAACCGTGAAAAGCTGAGCTAAAACTGCGTCTACCTTGGCCTGCGGCGCGCTAAGGTTAACAGTTAATAATACAGATTTCGATTAGTCGATTATCACTAAGTTGTTTGCTCAAACCAAGTTACGATGGCAACACTGATGTTTCCACATCTCACGTCTCACATCTCACATCACGGCTCGCCCCGGCCGCCCCATGGCGCATGCTGACAGGGCTGAGCATTTAAATTTAAATTTGAATTTAAATTTAGCTCAGCCAACAATCAGTACAGAGCGAGGGGAGAAAACTTCCAGGAACTGGCAGGGCAGGGCAGGGCAGCTCGGCCACCGCTCGCGTGCCGAGTGCCGCTCGGAGCCGTGAGCCGTCGACCGGCAAACGGGCCACTTAACGTGAGGGTGCGGCGCTGCTCTGCCCTGCCCAGCCCTGCCCTGCCCAGCCCTGCCCAGCCCAGCCCAGCCCTCCCTGCACTGCCCCGCACCACCCTGCCGCTGCACTGCAGTCTGCGTGCCTACGTCACCCCCCCCCCTCTTTCCCCGCATTTCTTCATTTGTTTCAATACAATAAATCATTCAAGCTTTAAAAATATTAAAAATTAAAGAAAAAAAGAAAACTTAGAAAAAAGGGCGTGCACTTCTTTCACAAATCTAATCGTTATGTAAAGTTCGCGCAGGAAGCTATAGTAGAAGCGCAGGCTGGCCCTGCCCGGCCCAACCCGGCGCAACCCGGTACAGAGCCTGGAGCCTGCTGTGCCGACTTAGGCAGCAAAGCACAGCACAGCCGGAGGCGGGCGGGCGTGGGCACCCCGCCAGCAGGGCGGGGCGGGGAAGGCCCATCCAGGGAGACAATGCTAGCCTTATCAGGAGTACGGGGCTGCATCTTGTGCTTTAAGAACAGGGGTTCGACCGTATAACACGAGAAACCCTGGGGTCAATGGCGTAGCTAAGTTAAGTCACTACATTGACCGAACTCAAACTTGGCTAGCTGCTAAAACTAGTGTCGACTACGACTGCGATAGCACTACTTCGCGGGTTGTGATTTGTTGCAAAATATCTTCTCTTAAAGGTTTTATAGAATGCTAAAGAGCTGGTTAGATGCCTTGTACAAATTCTGAATTCAAAGCATTTGCTTCTTTACTTCGTCCTTTCGACTTGATCTCGACTAATCTCGATATCGCTCGATGGCAATGGTCCCGATGTGAATGCCCCAGTCCGCCTCCAACCCTGTGACAGGTGTGCGTGGGTTTGCTGGCACACCTCACCCCCAGCCCACCACACCAAAGCGTCCTGCTTCCAGATACGGACGACGAGGGAGGCGTCGACGGGCGTTTTGCGGCGTTTAACGAGCGATGAGCCTGCCCCTCGACGGCACGGGATGTTGTGCCCACCCCACACCGCCCCGCCCAACACCACCCCACCCCACCCCACCCCGCCCCGCTCCGCCCCGCCCCACCGCCCCCCCCACAGCACCCCACCCTAGGCCCGTCCAGTCCGACCCGGCTATGGGCAGCTCAGCCCAGCCCCAAACGGACGGCATGCTCAGTACTGCTGCGCGTGGAGCGGAGGGGAGGGGCGGGGCGGGGCGGGGCGCAGCCTGGAGCCCTCTGCTCCCCTAACATCCACCTCGTCCCGCCCCACCCCACCCCGCCCCGCCCCGCCCGCGACCCTCGTTGGTAATATCGACCGGCAAAGGAAGACCCCCCACCCTCCAACACCGCCTCACTCCACTCCCTCGCGCCGCGCCGCGCCCCGCCTCCCACGAATAAGCTTACCCCCCTCTCTCTATGTCTCTCTCTTCTCTCCCTTTCTCTCCCTCCTCTCTCTCTCTCTCTCTCTCTCTCTCTCTCTCTCTCTCTCTCTCTCTCTCTCTCGCTCGCTCTCTCTCTCTCTCGCTCGCTCTCTTCTCCATCTCTGTCCCTCCCATTTTCCCTACCTTGCTACCGCACGACCCACGACCCACGTTGCCATGGTAACCACAATCTGTTCGCTAGAAACTGAGAGGGAGAGAGAGAGAGAGAGAGAGAGAGTAGAGGCCGATGCGTGTGGCTCAGCACAGGATATATGGGGGCAGAGGGGGAGCTGGTCAGGAGAAAGAGACCGTGGAAAGTGATAGGTTGTTATTGCCCACCTGACCGCGCGGGAAACGTGCTTATCATCACGCAGTTTTTCACCCTTATACCAATATATTTTTTGTAACATTTGCTTTTCCACGCTTTATAATGCCTACTACTCCCTCTCGTGCAATAACGTTGCCACGGCTAAAATACATCACTAGATTTGAAGGCGAGGTGATGCATATGCGGCGCCACCACCGAAAAATCAAAGGTTGTAGCAAAACATCGTATGGTGACCTCAGGGACAGTCATAGAATCATATAGTTGAGATAGCAGTATTACAGTCGAGCACACCGAAATTTTGACCGACACAATCATAATACTCCTGTCTCGATCAGAGTTTTATGATTGTCCTTGGGCTAAACATTTGAAGGTTGCTGCAAGTTTTCATTTTCCTGGGTGTAGACTAGTACTAGAAGGAAAATAAACGCCCCGTTAAAATGGTTAAGCCATAATTGAGATAGTTGACTTTACATGTTCACTCGCATACTTTTTGATTATGGCATTTTGCGTATTGATTTTCATTATTTGTACAATTCTCCTATATCGTAATGCTACTTTTCTTTACGCATTCCTAGCCCCGTAGACGCCAATAGATGAACAGCGATGTACGGCGTTTACCGAGTCCAGAAAATGCGATCCACAACAAATTACCTCTCAGTGTTCGAGGAAGGGACAAGTGGAGGCGTGTCGAGGCGAGGAGCAGTCTTTAGCATTTGCCTGTTGCCTCTTCTGGGCGGGGCCGGGCGGGGCGGGGGGCGGTACTCATTGCTCGCGCCGCCGCCGTATCGATTGGACCGCGTGCAAAACGAGGGTTTCTTCCGGCACGCGTCCGTCGCGTCCAAGATGTGAGGCCAGCGGGACGGAATTGGACGGGATGGGAGGGGGGGCGGGGGGAAGCAGGTGTGCGGAGCCTTTTAGGATAATTAAGGTGGAATAATCCCCTCGGCCGGGGCGGGGTGCTGGGTGAGGTAGGTACCGCGGCCCGCCACGTCACGCCACGCCCTCTTGCCCTCCCGGACGCGGGGCGCCTGCGATATCAATAAGATTCCAGCTGGTGCGAAGGACGCTGCGAGTGTCATTGGTTCGGGCGTGGTTGAGGGGGTGCGCGGTGCGGCGCGGTGCGGCGCGGTGCGGCGCGGTGCGGCGCGGTGCGGCGCGGGGTGGGATCGGGGACTCGTAGGGAGGCACACCAAGGCCGCAGACCCCTCGCCGCGCGGGGAGAGAGTCTTCATCCCCGTGGAGGCGCCCCTCCTCTCCCCGCCTTGCCCCCCTCCCCCCCACCCCCCACCCCCCACCCCCCACCCCCTGTGCCCCGCTCCGCCCCGCTCCATTCTCATGGCGGGAGACCCTAACCACGCCCCTTCTCGCCGCGCCCTCAGTCGCTGGCATCTCGCACTATTTTCACTCACCCGGCCCCTCGTCTCTCTCTCTCTCCTGTTTCAGAATCGTATGCAGGAGAGTTTGAAGCTCTTCGATAGTATCTGCAACAACAAATGGTTCACCGACACTTCCATCATCCTTTTCCTAAACAAGAAGGACTTGTTCGAGGACAAGATCAAGAAGTCTCCGCTGACCATTTGCTTCGTCGAGTACGGAGGTGAGTGATTCCGGCCCGGTGACCCCACCCGAGGGGGGGATCACTCATATAAAATTTGTACAATGATTTTTTTGATTTTTGATTTTGATTTTTCTTCTGATTTTTCATGTGATAAAAAAGAAATAATATGTTACTTTTTTTAAAAAAATGTGTTTTTTTTTGTTTTGTTCCCATTTTTCTCAGTTTTGGGTTCATTTGTTCTCGATTTTTCGGATTTTTATGCAACTTTCTACTTGATTTTATTTTGACTTTTTTTTTTTATTTTTTAAATGATTTTTTGGGGGCTGTACCTGTACAATGATATTTCGAGGTGACCCCGGCCCCCGCGCTGGGCAGCCGAGCTTAGCGCCTGTGGCCGCGGCCGAGCAGTCCCGCCGCGCGCCCGTTCGCGGCGGGTTGCCTATCTGCCGGTCGCAGGCGCTACTTGAGGGGAGGCGGCCGCTGAGCGCCGCTGAGGGAGGGTGATGCTGACGCTGCTGTCTGTCCCGCAGGTGCCCAGGAGTACGGCGAGGCCGCGGCCTACATCCAGGCCCAGTTCGAGGCCAAGAACAAGTCCACGACGAAGGAGATCTACTGCCACATGACCTGCGCCACCGACACCAACAACATCCAGTTTGTGTTCGACGCGGTCACAGACGTCATCATAGCAAACAACCTGCGCGGCTGCGGTCTCTACTGAGCGCCTCTGGCAAACAAAAACAAAAAGACTCTTGGACCATCTTCATCATTGATCACTCCTTTGGCCCCGCCCACCCTCGTCGAACTCGACTCGTTTCACAGGGGTTCGGAATGCGCGCCACGTCTCGTCTCTAATTCATTTTCGGTGTACATAAGTGTCTCTTTTAGTGTCTTGAATGACCTTCCTGCTTTGGACACCTTTCTATCGATTTTGAATTTTTGCCCCATTATGTTTTTTTTTTGTTCAACCATACGCAATAAAATATGAAAAGAAAAAAAAACTTGTGAGTTTCGGACCAAGTCGGCCGGCTCTGGCTTTGGCCCGTGAGTTGGCCCAGGCTGGCGGGGACGACAAAACTGCTACAGTTTGCTAATTTGATAATTCTAGTTTCTCTCTAATAAAAAGGAAAAAGAAATTTGTCGTTGCGCCGCGTATCAAGGCGGGCACGGCTCCCTATATCTCTTGGATTGTATTTATAAAAGGAAACAAATTGTAAATTTCATAGAGCAAAAGCCATTATTCTAATTATTAAATATTACAATTAATTAATAATTGTGAAAGATTTAAAAACTGCCACTGTTCTTTCCGTGTCAAATCTGGTGTGCCGTGTTTGAGGCCCGTCATGGCCTGGCCAGGGAGCACCAGTATTGTACAGTTTTGTTGGGATCGGATGGTAGTTCCACAAGGGAGTGAAGTGCCAATGCGTGTTCAGTTAGCGTTCAGCCGAATGTCCTCAGAGACTCCGCCGAGGTAGTGGTCGCTGCGATGTCCTTGCAACGTCCTCTGACTATTGTAGAGGCGTCACGTCGTCCAAATATCCTTTTCGGATGTACCTCTCCGCGACGAGGCAAGTTTCTTTTGTTTTAAATAAGTCACTACGTTGGTAGCTCATTTTCACAGTCACAGAGTTATCACATCATCCTCCTCCTCCTGTCGATTTTGTAACTAGCATGTTTTCCTCACCATTGCCTTCATTACTTTCCATGCTTCACAGCTTGTTCACTCCTCGCTTGTACGGTTGTCTGGCGGGCGGTGAATCAGGTCTCCTTATGCAGACGTTTATACGTACATTTGTCAAAGGTTTTGTCCAATCATTGTACATAGTAGTAAGTTTTATTTTGTTGCTATTGTAGAAAATATTTTAAAAAACCGTTTTTCTTGTTTCTTTTGCGGCTTCGTGACGAGGGGATATCCTAGAGTTAGTAAATAAGTCTTATTATCTAGTCATACGGGTTTGTCTTGCTGTGCTACCCGATCTCTCTACCCTTATTTTCTTGCAGCACAAAGTGTGTTGCTTTGATTAAACGTGACTAAATTTCTCATCCGCAAAAGACTTTCCTCGTTTTCTTTCTCTTTCTTTTTAAAAAGAAAATTAAGTGCTGGCTTCGTGTTATTGTTGTTGTTTTGTTGCGTTTATTTTCTTGCGTTCAGACGGATATGATTGTAAAGCAGTTGTTTAAGAACCGTGTTGAGTACTTGCGTTTCCAAACTCATTCCCAGGCGGGTCGCAGGACATTCCATACTTTCGGCTAAATTGTTATTTAGTTTCGGAAACGCGCGAAATTTGAATGTAGACGCTGATAGACCGCACAACGCCCAAAGGATCTTACTAGTCGAGTGAACTGCCCTTTGTGTATTTCATGCTGAAACTCAATTTTCAATGGTCGCTGGGCCACTTTACCACTTCGAAAGCCTTGTAGTAGTTTTTTTCGTATGTAAGACTGTGCACAATTCGTTTACCGTTATCGCTACGCTGCTATGGAGCGTCTGGTAGGTTGAAAACGTTTCATAACTTTCAATAATTATTTACGATTGTTATTGTTCTTTTTAGGTCAAAGTGTTGATTTTCGCGTTGCTTTGCGATACATGGGGCCCCTGTGTTTAAGGTATCTGTCAAGTACCTATCAGGGCTTTCGAGCCGCACTGGTACAACTTATTGCATTTATTTAGCGAGGCTTGGTTGAGCTTGGCCTTCGCCCTTGGCTGGCAGAAATTTTCTTCTGTACAGTGTTTATTGAGTGTTTCAGCTTGAAATATATTTTGAAAATACATGTCTGATTACATAATATATATTTTTGAACATCATTCCATATAACATTGCACAATCCTTAAAAGCTTTGGTTGATATTTTTTATATATGATTTGCTGTCGTGTTTTATGGAGGGCTATAGCTCAGTGTTTCATTTTTTCTACAAATCAATAAGGTTCGTGTTGTTTTTTTTTAAAGGCATTGCCCCTCTTTGTAACCAAACCCTATTAAGCCCTCCTTGTTTCTTCCAAACAATAGACAGTCTGTTAAAACTTGGTAGATAATTTCCTTTAAAGGTCTCCTTTGTACAGTTCTGTATTTATATCTAGTAATGATAGACATGTTGTGAGTGTCCTTAGAACAAGGAGTGTGTCCGTGGTTCTGCGCGGTGCGGAACAATCGCGGCCCTCTGTCATAGACAGTGTTTGGGAATAGATTTGCTCTCAATTCAAATTGAAACATTCGGCCTTTTGTATCTTTGTATAACGAAAATAGTTTGCTTTCCAAAAGCTTCTGTGACTATTCTCTGATCAAAGGTCATAGAAGCGAAACATTTTTTGTGAGCTCCCCGGCATTGCCTTTGTGTCCGCACCCGCCAGACCAAAAAGATAATAAACTGTCGTTCGACAAAACCTGTAAACAGTCTGTAAAGATTTCATTAGGTCCCCATGGGGTATTACCATTTCTTTAACTTGCACATATGGTTTCACATCTTCTGAATTGTTGCTTTGTTGTGAAAAATTTGAAGAGAATAACAATAAAATTACATTTAAGATAAAATTTAAAGTTCATGTTTCAAAAAATAACTGTAGAATGAATTATATGATTATTATTGTATAAACATTCGGAAAAATGTTGTTCTCTGCTAAATGTATGTTTCTATGTGATGTGAGTAAGAAAAATAAAGAAAGTAATTACTGTAAACCTTATTATTTAAAGGACTTTGCTTCTCATTTCTTCGCCGAAAGATTTACTTTTGACTGCAAGCACGATCGACTTCTCCTGCCGCTTTCACCGCAAGCACCACATAGCTTCCGAAAGGCTTCTGGTACCATAGGAGTCGATTTCGAGAAGGTTACCTCCTCGCCTCTGCTGAGCTCCGCGTAGAATTAGGCTTGGCGAGCCGCTTTTTCACGGTTTTCGCTCAGACGCGCTGCCGGGGGCTGGCGTCGAATGCGTCAAATTTCCAAAGGCTATAGCCTTTGCATTTTTAGGGATTTTGGTCCAAAGAAAAATTTCCTCCACATTGACGGGGTTTGTGCGGGGGATATCTAGTGCACCCAGAGACCAGCCCCCGAGGGTGAATTCATCCGAAAATCGACGAAAAAAGAATTTTAATCGACCGAGATTCGAACCGAACCCAAAAGCGTCCCGACAGCCTAGATGGTTTGGGACGGGGGACTGGGACGGCCCCGGCGCGGCCCAGAAGAATTTTTTTCCGTGTCACTTTTTTAGGGCCCAAAAGATGCAATCGAGGGGGTAAGCTATTTTAAGCATCATACAACTCGAAGGAAATAAGGTTTGCTTCTTCTCCCTCACGACCTTTGCTAAAAATAACAAAAAAAAAAAAGTAATTTTAAAAAAGGAAAAAGCAAAATGTCCACGGCGCTCAGGTTCGAACCCGAGGGCTTCTGAATAGGTGTCTGTTGCTCTAACCACTTGACCACAGACTTCTACTGTCAGCCACTCTGCAAGCACCACAGAGCTTCCGAAAATCTTCTGGTACCATGAGCCAATTTCGAGGAGGTTACCTCCTCGCCCCTTCTGAACTCCGGGTTGAATACGGCTCGTTTCGCACGATTTTCTCTCAATCATGCAGGCGCGGGCTGGAGTCGAATGGGTTGCCTATCCATAAGGCGCCGATTGAACAATTCACTATTCCTCACGTAAAAAGCGTATTTCTCCCAAACCAAGAACGGTATCGTGTACAGGTGGACTCAGGTGCACCCCCGGACCAACCCCCGAGGGTGAAATCATCCGAAAATTGTCGAAAAAAAAAAGGATGATCGACCGAGATTCGAACACGACAAAAGCGTCCCGACAGCCTAGTTGGTTCGGAACGGGGGACGGGTGTGCTAACCACTAGGCTGTCGGTTCGCACACTTCTTGCCGACGCGAATAGGAATCCCTATCTACCGGCCTGGACGGGCCCGGCGCGGCCCAGAAGAATTTTTTTTCCGTGTCACATTTTTTAGGGCCTAAAAGATGCAATCGAGGGGGTAAGCTATTTTAAGCATCATACAACTCGAAGGAAATAAGGTTTTCTTCTTCTCCCCCACGACCTTTGCTAAAAAGAACCCCCCCCCCAAAAAAAAAGGGAATAGCAAAATGTCTGCGGCGCTCGGGTTCGAACCTGTGAGCTTCTTAGTAGGTGTCCGTTGCTCTAACCACTAGACCACAGACTTCTACTATCAGCGACACTGCAAGCACCACAGAGCTTCCAAAAATCTTCTGGTACCAGGAGCCGATTTCGAGGAGGTTACCTCCTCGCCTCTTCTGAACTCCGGGTTGAATACGGCTCGTTTCGCACGATTTTCTCTCAAACATGCAGGCGCGGGCTGGCGTCGAATGGGTTGCCTATCTATAAGGCGCCGATTGAACAATTCACTATTCCTCACGTAAAAAGCGTATTTCTCCCAAACCAAGAACGGTATCGTGTACAGGTGGACTCGGGTGCACCCCCAGACCAACCCCCGAGGGTGAATTCATCCGAAAATCGACGAAAAAAATTTTAATCGACCGAGATTCGAACCGAACCCAAAAGTGTCCCGACAGCCTAGTTGGTTTGGGACGGGGGACTGGGACGGTAACCACTAGGCTGTCGGTTCGCATACAAAGTGCCGATGCGAAAAGGATTCCGTATGTACCAGCCTGGACGGGCCCGGCGCGGCGGAGACGATTTTCGAGCCGACTTCGTTCTTGCCGCTAGCCCGAAAAATTGACCGGTTTATAGGGATAGCGATTCGCGCGGCTTTGAGATGTGCGCCCCGTCAGCCGAGCTGGTTAACGCACCATCCGCCTGTCCCAAATCATCTCGGCCGGCGAGACGTTTTGCAGGTTCAACTCCCGCTGGAACATCTTTTTCTTTTTTTTTCTTTATTTTTTTGTCATTTCCAGTCACTCGTTTGCCGATGGTGAGGAACTGGGGAGGAGAGTTCAGGCCGTGGTTCTCTTATCAAAACTGAGTTTATTTCAGAATAGTAGTACATAGGAAGGCTCGGTCGATGGAAGCGCCATCTGCCGGCCAGTGCATACTCTACACCACCCAAAAGATACATCGAGAGGATAAGCTATTTAAATCATTATACACCTCGACTGAAACAAGGAATTCTACTCCTTCGCCAACACCGTCGCTAAATTAAAAACGAAAGAATACATTAATGTCGTCGGGTTTGAACCAAGGGCATACGGCACAGTTGTCCGTTGCTCTATCCACTGGACCACACACTTGTGCTTCTGTACAACACTGCAAGCAACACCTAGCTTCCGATAGGCTTCTGGTACCAGGAGTCGATTTCGAGAGCCGCTTTTTCACGGTTTTCCTTCAAACGCGCTGCCGGGGGCTGGCGTCGAATGGGTTGCCTATCCACCCGGCGCCCATTGAACAGTTCATTTTTCATCGCGTAAAAAGCGAATTTCTCCCAAACCAAGACCGGTATCGTGCTTCTGGCGACTGATGTACGTTTCCCAGCGCGTAAAGAATATTCCCTATTAATTTGGGCGTGATCGGAGACTTTCGAATTTTGGTCCAATTTCCAAAGGCTATATATAGCCTTTGCATTTTTAGGGATTTTGATGTTCGGTTCCAATTAGGGCCAAGTTTGTTTTTCCTTTTTTCTTTCTTTCATTTTTGACGATCAGCGGATGATTCCTCTAGGCTCCTGCACTACCCATGCACAACCCTCCTCACTTGCAGCCAAAAGTATTTTTGACAAATAAAAATAATAATATATATGTATATATATATATAAAAAAATCAGCAATCGCTGAAAAATCGAAAAGCATCGAAAGTCTTCTATTGCGCTCAAACCTGCAGGGAACCTTTACTGCACACTAGTAAACGTATAACAGTCGGCAGAAGCAAAGTAGCGGTCTTACTTCGACAGAAATGCGCTTTCGATTCGATGAAAAAGGGATATCGAGGTGTCCGCGCCTGATGCGTAGAGGCGCTCTGGTGCGTATAAATGCGCAGATGAACACAGTGGGCAACACATAACATGAACATTTAAAGCACCACCCCTCCTCGCTCTTTCAGAATGTCGGCAAATTGTCATCAGGTCCTGCCGCAGTCACTTTCGGATCCGGTCCCGGACCGCATATTTCTCATAGCCGTGGACAAGGTCTGGTATATTCACATATTCACATTCACATTCACTAGTTGCTGCTGCGATCTGCGATCTGTTGTTGTTGCTGCTGTTGTTGTTGCTGGTTGTTGTTAACGAAGCAGACAATGTTTCGCTTTACAGGAATGTTATTTTTCGGGGAATACCTGAAGTACTAGATTTCAACGGCAAGACGACGGTAGATTAAGTTTTTAAGCTATGAAATGGTTAATTCTTTTTTTCATACTTCCTATGGCAAGAAATGGGCGGACCGCAGGGACCACTTCAAAGTCCCCGTTTTGCCAATTCGAAGAAAGCTCAAATAGAGGAAAACGCTTGCCATGCCCCACAGACGTGGTAAGATACTTGGAATGGTTCTTGTAATTTGACTTCACTGAAAATGAAACTTCAGCGGTCGCGAGGGAGATGTTGAGATGACACCTTCGTATTCACACATTTTTTGACACTTTATTCTACCTCTTCTATAATTTTTCTTTGGTCTTCCAGGGGTTGAACTGTGAGGCAAAGCTTTTTGGGCCTGAACAGAGTGAGTAGACGTCCTTCTTAACCAAAGGGGACTTTAAAGGTGGACCTCCTGTAGAACATTGCATCCATCAGCTATCATTCCAGATAGGCTGTTGAGCAATGCAATATTTTTTTTACTTTTTATACGTAATAATATGATGATTGGATACCTCTATGAGGGACCCATCAGAACCCATCATTTTTCAATAAAGCATTCCGATATAGCTAAAAATAGAAGAATGCGGGGAACAAGTAAACGGAAATCACCATGTTACAGCAAAGGGATTTCCGTTTACTTGTTCCCCGCATTCTTCTTTTTTTGGCTTTTCCGGAATGCTTTATTTTCATTCTAATGATGGGTGATGGATGCCATGTTCCATTGGAGGTCCATCCCATGAATCATCTTAGGTTGCTCTCACCAACCAGCGTCGTGGATGATATTTAGTGTGTTTCTCAACAAGTATATAAGATTGCTTGTGGCTCTGACAAAGTTTTCGCATGTATTTGAGTGGCACAAGGAATTCCCTAGTAAATATTCCTAACACAAATTTAGTTTTGCATTAACTTCTTCTCTGTTTCAGTATGCGGCAATTTAAATTTTTCAACAAGTTTGTTTGGTGGCCAAGTTAGTTTGCACCAAGATGAATCACTTTCTTTGACAGATGTGATTATAAAACCTTACACATTTCAGAGATCAAGTGCTCGAAAGTCTGTTTCCAATTTCAATATATCATTTTCAGACATCAAATTTACTAGTAAGAAAAATTTTGGTAGTTTTATTTGAGTGAATACATATATGAATTGTACTTAATGCAGACTTCTTTTTCAGCCTTAATTTTTAGAGTTAAAGTAACTTGTGACCTAGACAATCGAATGAGATGCTGGAAAGTTGATTTATCAGACGCAAACCAAACTGTCCCGAAATTATCAGATTTTTTCTGGGACTGTTATTGGTTTGATTCCTCTTTCAGATTATGTGGTTTTTCATTAGAGTATCAAGCACGGAAAGGAAATGATGTAGAGATGAAGAGATTTACATTTAAACTACCACATAAAGCAGGTAAAGTAAAAGAAAATCATTCACAGTACAAATATCATGGCATAATCTCTCCTTTCCATCTTTTCCAACAGACACAAACTCCACAAATCCTGAGATTTTAGTAGCTATTCAACACACTGTGGAATGTGTACAAATTCATTGGGCATCTTCCCATGAAAATATATCCATTTTTAGGGTGAAGTTATATGAGATTAATAGCATGGACCATGTGCCTGTCAAAGATGCAATAATTAATAGAACTAAGTACGAATTTTGTGGTGAATTGAAGCCATACACTCAATACAATGTCTCCATTGAAGGGCACATATCACAAAATGTTTGGAGCCAACCATTTTTTTCAGTCCCATTTTCAGCAAGTTAGTTGTTTTTATTTACAATTAAGTAATTTACTTCTATTCTTCTTTTATTTTTGGACCAACTTTTCCTATGTCTTTTCTAGTTTCTTCACCACCAGGTTTTAGCCTAGGAATTCTAGTTCCCATCTTTTTTCTGTGCATCATCATAATAATTTTCCTCAGTGCTTCACTCCTCAAATATTACCTATGTGAGTATTTGTTGAACTCAAAAGCTATTTCTTATGGATGTATTTGATATATATGTTTTGTAAGTGCAAGCTAAAAGTTTAAAACAGTTCTGTGAAGTCTCCCCTCATATGTATTATTTTCAGCAAAAAATACTACAAAACCTAAGAATTGTGTCATCGTCTACAATCCATCATCACTGAAGCATATTACAGTCATTGCAGCCTTGGTCAAGTTTCTTCAATGTTTCATGCCAGTTTGCTATTTTGAAAGTGACTTCAATATAAATAATAATGAGGTAATGTCAACATTTTATTATAAAGTTTTTTATTCACCTTATTATTCTAAGATTGTTTATGACATTTTTGCTCAGACGCCTGCAGATTGGTGGGGCAGGATGCTTTTGGATGCAGATCTTATCCTTGTTGTGTCTAATCCCACTCTAAGTGATACAGAATGCCCAGGAAGTATTCTTTATCCCTATTTTGCTACTGGTCATCTGGAACGGTGCCTTGCATGGAATATTCAGAGGAAAAGGTAAAACCTCTTTCAATATTTTTTATAAGAATTTCTGTTACTGTTTTTAATTCTTTTTACGTATGTCTTTGCAGGAAGGCTATAAGAATTTTGTTACCGTATTGCCAAAAAAACAGTTTCTATGATTTCCTAAAAGGCTGCACACCCTGTTATCACATATTAAAAGACCGTTTTAAGCTACTCCAAGAAATATTGGGCCCTCAAAACATCTATCTTCCTAGATTTGTAGCTTCATATCACTATTCCATTTATTTTCACACAGAACATTGGAGAAGATTAGAAGAGCTTCTTACCTCTGAAATATCCCCAAACCAGGAGTTGCAGCCATGGGAGGTAAGGTCATCTGTAGTAAATACAACTTGGAGAAGCAATTGCCTGCAGCATTCAACTTTTTAGTGAATTACTTAAAGCAATTACTTTCTGTTCTACAGTTGAGGAGATCTATTTCCCAATCCCTGGAGTCTTTGCATAGTAATTCATCAAATGATGTAAATGATGATGTGGTGGATAATCAGATTTACTTTGCAGGGATTCAAGACAATGACTCTTCAGAATCAGAGGATGAAGAGCTACAAATGTCTACTGAAAATAAATGTTGACTTTTTGTTATCTACAAATTATTGTTTTCAACCTCACTACAGACCTCACAAATAATTGCGGGGTAAAATTTGAATCAGTCACCCTCTGATACAATTTTATATCAACATAAAGATTTCATAACAGTCTGTGAAATTGCTATTTCCTTGTACTGAAAACTGGCACATTCAAATAATTTTTCAAAGATTAAAAATTAAAAATATTTAAAAAACAGGAATTAATTGAGGAACCCTCATGAAACACGGTGCTTATCAGAATAAGGAATACTCACTGCAGGCTCTAACCTTCACATGCCTTCAACTTAGTAGGCATGGAGGCTGTGTAGAGACTCTAAACTCTGGCATACTTGCTAAGCAATAAACGCGATGGGATTAGGGATCACTAACTACCACCAAGTTTGAATGTCAGGAGGCATGGACGGGCCGTGTCGAAATGACTCTGCTCCAATTCTGCTCTTGCCAAGGCATGCCTAGCCTTCAAACTAGTGCAATTTTCATACAAATACCATAACAAAAGAAAAAAAATTAAAGAAAGGCAGTTAGGACTGAAACCTGCGACATCGTTCTGACAGCCTGTATGGTATCGAGACAGGAAGAGTGACCAGAAGGCCATGATGGTTGCCTGAACTTGTAAAGCACAGAATCCCAGCCTCCATACCTCCCGTGGGCTGGTTTGTCTGAAAACAGCAGGTCAGGTCAATTAATTAGCCTACTCTGTATGCTTTAGCCACCAAAGATGTACCATGAACACACACACAACCCCATTTTGTTGAACTTCTGTTATTTTGAGCTTGTTTGTTGAGAGTGCATTGGGTTGTAAAACAAACAAAATATTTGTATGTTTCTATAACTTTTATATTGAATTTCTTTTGTTAAGACCAACAGCACTGACCTAGATGTCATGTATAATTATGAGACTTAATGAAGAATGCTTTGTTTGGAATTTCAGTTTGATGCATTATGTAAAAGTTTTAAGTTACAGGCTTTGAACAGACAGTTAAGGTAATGTCGTTTTCATGAATAATGAATAAAAAGATGTTTCCAGAGCAAAAGAGAGAAATTAGGCAGCATAAAAAATGATTAGTTGTTTGGTCCCACAAATATGTTAGTACATAAATTCATTTCTTTACAATATAAATGTGTGATCTACAACAGAAAAGTGTTTGTAGTCTTCAGAAAAAGGAGTCAATCTTAATAGCCTTATAAAAACAGAACGCGGGTAAAGTAATCAGCATTACCTATAAATGAGGAGCACACGAAATACTAGTACAGCACCATACAAAAAAGATGCAATACAAACTGTTTTCTAGAAATCACAATTTGCAGTTAAAAGGAAACAAATAATTAAGACAAAAAGAAGGTTCTGATAGTATAGTGACTCTAAATGCTGTAAAAAGCAAAATAAGGGCACAAAAATAATTGACAAGCAAGTATAGTGAATGATATACTTATTCAGTTCTGTTTTATGGTAATGCACAGTGATGGTCATCCAATCGTGATCCATCGGTTTCATCAGATTTGGAGGCACAATCACACAAAAATTACATGGCTGTATTCATTTAATTTTAAAACCCTTTTTCCTATTTCTCCAATAAATATCTTACTAAAACAACATAGTTAGAATCTATACGTTGCAACACAAATCTCAGCCTTAAAACAATAGATAAAATAGTGGTCCCTATACTGGGGTATAACTACATTAAACATAAAAAGAGACCATTACACGTGTAGCATTTCCCACAGATCACCTAAAAATAGAGACCTTTCAATAAGTTAATCAGTGTTATATCACATACTGTACAACACATTACAATAAAAAGCATGTTTTTAAACACTAAAGTAGAATGGCACTTCTGTTAGATGTCCTGAAGCACATTGTCTTTTATAACTAGAATTCTTATACTGTTGTTTTTGATTTTATAAATAAAACAATGATGAATACACTTTGAGAAATGATCTGTGGTGTACTAATATATACAGATAACTTACAACAGCAATTTTCAACCCTTATCTTTGGTAGATGTCTGGCAACAGTTTATTGAGAGTATACTGAATTACCTTAATAAAGAATTGGTTCAGCCAAATGAATTGAAAAGCAATTTGGAAATGTACAGGACACTTCCTGGAAATAATTGACAAACTGGAAGAATCACAACAATAGAACAAACACAAATCAGAATTAAATACATACTTGCCAAATGAACTTGAAAAATACAACTATATATGGCAATGTAGAAATGGAAAAGAAAGAGGACTATGACACTGAATATAACATAAAATTGTATAGTATTTAGGGAAACTGGTCAAATTCAACTAACCCCAATCAACCTATGGTGTGCTATCGCTATCGCAAAGTTATTCAAAGCTTTTAATGATTTCCATTACACAAACTCAACGTGTAAAAATTTAGAATTTGCTCGCCTTGAAGATTTGATGTTTTCAAGCAATCTACAAATATGAATTCAATTAATTAATTATACATATAGTCCATTGATCACAAGAGCAGCATGAGCATAAACCGACACGGCTCCAGCTTTCAATCCTACACTAAAGTTATCTGGCCTAAAAACAGCAAAACTTGAAAAAATATTTTTTTCTTTACATTCTAGCAGAATTTCTTTTGATGCTTTCCATTTCTATTGTGTAAAACCTACCTAATCAGAAAGAGAAAGGAATGTTACAGGATAAAGATTTCAAGTGAACACTCATGCATGAAAATATTTTGGTCAGCCAATAATGGCCAGGATTGATTCAGTTTCTCTATGTAATAAGCAGAAAAATTAGATACTAGTTGTAGTTTGAACCACAAAACTATTCATAAATACAGGAAATATGCTAGCAGGAAATGCTTTCACCTCCAATTTTATAGCCGACGTGAAAGCAATAGCACGTATAGATTATATTTACATTAACACAGCCATTGAATTGTGTCCTCAACTTAAAGGTTATGTCCAAAATAAAATCCATAATTACACAAGAGGTAGAAGTAGAGCTGCATAATCACATGGTCAACCATTTAAAAGTTATCATACAAAATATAGGAGGAATAGTCCTGAACACTATCACACAGGCATGCAGATAGCCATGCCAAAAAATCACTGAAATAAACCAACAGATGCTCTTTCATTGCACAAACCTGAGATCCTTGCAATGAGTAACTAATATTGTCAAGAGCACTAATCTACATACCCAATGCTTATGATTATGGCAAGATTTAATTGGAGTAAGGACCACAAATAAAAATTGGTCACATACTCAGGGCAGTCAACAAATTGATAATAAATATCTTTCTTTAAAATGAACAAAACGAAAAAAGTGTTCTTTGCCTTCATTCTTTTCTTTCCAAAGAAAGAGGTGCAAAGCACAATCTATCATTTTTTACCATAGTAATCAGAAATAGTTCTATAAATGTCCATTAAGTGCTGCAAGAGCAAAAAATAAAATTGAGCACCCTGTTTGGACACTCACTTTCTGCATTCATGCAATTGGGGTAAGCACAGTTTTAACAGGGATTGTTCGTAATGGAACAGTGTTGTGTTCAACATTACGAGAAGCCAAATGTCATCCGACTGTGGTTAAGGGATTCACGTAAGTGCACTTCTTAACTGGTTCTACCGTCGATCTGGAAGCAGAAAAACAACAATGAAGACATGATAGATATCAAGAAGAGAAATGAGAAAGAAATTACAATAAAAAAATACTAAAAAGTAACAAAAAACAAAAATTGGGTAATGTTCAACAACTCAAAGAGTTTCAACGTCTGGTATTCAGTAACTGCAACTGCAGAGCTCCCTCAGCACCACACCAATCACACCACACCACACACTAAACAAACATGCTGAACACAAAGGACACAGGTGCTTCAAAGCAAAGCAAACATTTGAAAAATGGAAAAGTAACCCCTTCCCCAATCTGTTTTTTCTAATAAGACAAGTGATATGGGACTTTGAAAAATGAATTAAAGAATTAAGGATATCTTTATGGTATTAGAATCTTAAAGTCAAGTATGAGTTAGTATGTAGATGACGTTCCTGCATTACCAAGAACACAAACGTGCTTATGGGTGTGGTGTACGACTGCTTGAGACATGCAAGGTGAGTAGAGCGCTGCAGAAGTACCTGAACACCGACGACGCTGAGGTTGACCTGGACCAAGAAACGAGCATGTCCTCACCTCGACGGCGAGCGCGACGCCAGTCTATTAGAGCCCGTGTAACATCATTGGGGAACAATCGAGTTTCCAAGCAACGCATCACAAATCTTAAGAGAGAGAATAAACTGTCAGTACAGTAACAATAAAAAGCAGTCAAAACCCCAGTGCGTTTTATTACTTACCTAGGAAGGAGACCTGTCACTACAGACAACACCACAACACCCCAATGTTCTGGGGAAGCAAAGGCATGAAGTACTGCACCATAGCTTGTTGAGTAGCCATAGTAGGGAATTCTGATGGAATTATAGATCATCATAAAAGCAAAGTAAACCACTAGAGATAGTATAATAGCAGCCAGATGTATGATAGTCTGTAAATAAACAACAGCATGTTAGGAATTTAATTGAGACAAAGATGCATACAGGAAGAGATGTCACTGTCATACCCAAGAACGAATTTCAATAGCAGCTTGAAGTAGCATGATAAATGTGCAACATGTAGTGACCGTTGTGCCAAACTGCCATAGTCCAACGTCAGAATCATTAAAAGCCTACAAAGCACAAGGTAATTATTATTAAGGTCAATCATTAAGAAAACTGGCAAAAATATCAAGAAGCATGTCGTGTATGATAACATACCCCTCTAGCAATAAAGAAAACTACTAAGCTTTGATAAAGACAGTCAGCCATAGTAACCCAGAATGAATGGGGTTTGTAAACCCTTCCTAGTCTTCCTTGCCTATACAGGTGGGGCTGAGCCAATAAGACTTCTTCTGGTGCATCCTGATCATAGATACCTGAAAGAAAATATGTATTTTAGAATTTAATTGTAAAGATTTTTATAATGAAGAAGAGTATGTCATATTGAGCATACCAATTGCAAAAGGCGCAAGTGAGGAGAACAACAAGTTGAACAGCATCAAAAACATGTCATCAAGCATAATTTGACCAGAATACCCACAATAAAGCTGATACCAAAATATCAGAAACACGAACGCCTGAGAAATGAAGTCATGTCATAAATATATGAGGTGTTCAATGACAAAATTGTGGTAAATTTAAATTTTCAAAGGTGCCGTATACTCACTGCATTTTTATAGAAAAAATAGAGAATCATGGAGGCCAGTCTATGGTAGCACCAATGTCCATGAACAAGTAAGAACCTTTCTAAATATTTAAAGCGAGAAAGGGCAAAGTCAGAGGCCATAACAGCTTGTGTTCCTTCTTGACCTGAGATGCCAATACCAATATCAGCAGTTTGAATCATTGAGACATCATTGGCTCCATCCCCAACGGCTAAAGTTCTCATTTTAAGTTGTTCTTTTACAACTCTCACAATATAGGCTTTCTGTAAAGGAGTAGCACGGCAGCAGAGTACAGATGAACAATGTCTAGTGAGTTCCAAGAATGGCTTTTGTAGTTTTGATCTTCTATCCAAAATGTACCTAGAAATAAAAGGACCATGACAGTAATTGATGACCAAATAGAAAAACTGCTGTGTTGCAATACTTACGTTAGAGATTTTCCATCCACTACCAGAGCTCTTTTCCTACTCATCCTCAATCCTGCTGAATGTGACACTGTGGGCATAGATAGAGCATTGGCATGTGGTTGAGAAATACCATCCACCCGCTCATTTGGTTTAGGTCTGACACCAGCACCTCCAACACGCATACGTGTAACTGTTGGTGCACCAGTCATCACAGAAGGGCTGAAACCGAAACAAAACGTCAGCAATGCATGTATGAACCTCAGCATGAGGAGAAACTATAAAACAACTCACGTTAGTGCTGGAGAATCTCGCTCAATCTCAGAAAGATAAAAGGAAATAGTTCGTTCAGCAGCTTCCTTTGATCTGGCAGATATTTTGAGAAGTTCCATTTGTGGAGAAAACAGTTTTGCAGAGTATGCTACATTTATGGCAGTTTCTGGTTTATCACCAGTTAGAACCCAAAGAACTATTCCAGCACTAAGCAGAGCTGCAATTGTTTCTGGGACACCTTCCTGTAGTCTATCTTCAATACCAGTTGCCCCTAAACCAGAAAGAACATAAGATATCTAAAGAATTTTGAACAAAACACCGCACACTGAGAGAGAATGTCAAAGACAAACATACCCAAAAGAACAAGGGAATTTTCCATGCTACTATAAAGTTCACGGGTTCGTCTCTCCCGCTCACGGTGGTCAGTAACTACCTCTATTTCAGATTTTGAACGGACCCAGCTGGCATAAAATTGTTCTGAAATATTTCTTTTAGCCATTACCAGCACACGTAAACCCTGCTTAGCATATGAGTTGAGGTGTTGCTGTGTTCTCATTATAATGTGCTTCATGGCAGGATCATCAGTGGGAGCCAAAAGTGTAAGAATAGTGGAATCTGCTCCTTTGGAATATAATATTATCTCTCTTGTAATAGGATGTCTGATCACCACAGACATGCACTTCCGCACAGAATCAAAAGGTAAAATTTGAAGAAGTTCAAACTCTATGAGGCCTTCACCTGTTGAAAAAGAGAGTAAAAGTATTAATAATTTGAACAAGAAATCAACAATGAAAAATTTTGGAGATGAATATTTGAAGAATATATACCTGGCAAAAAAAGGGTTGCATAGTGGGCAGTTTTGCGCACAAGTCGACAGTTATAGCTATATGCTGCTTCCACAAGAGCAATTTCATCAGGGCTCTCAGCTTCATAAATTGGTTTCAGGTCTCCGATTGTTGGGGTTCCACGCCCTTGGCTAAGCGCTGGAGCACTACTTCCTGTATACAAAAAAAAGGACAAAAAAGAAATTAGAGCTATTGGAAAAAAGTAAAGATCAGGTGATGCTTAATTAACATACCTCGTCGATTTCCGAGGGAGATGAACGGAGGAACATTTAACAAACGAGGTCTTAAGGCATACCTCTTTTTTCTTGAAAGTGGTGGGCTAGGTTGTATGCAAGATGTGGTAGGTACCGAGGTAGATATGTTTTCTGAACCAGAACCTCCAGTAACTGAAGACGGGTCAATAGGTGTTGGTACAGAGGCTGCTCTCATCTGATTTAAGGCACTTTTGGATGGGATTGGTTGAGGGGTTGATGTTGGAAGTGCAGAAGAGGGTGGAGGAGATGGTGTCACAGATCGAGATTCAGTTAATCTCGTGTACTTATCCCCACACACTGTTGAAGGTGTTACATTGGGGTTAGAAGAGTCAGAAGGAGATATGTTCTCTTGAGAATGAAAGAGAAACTTTGCCCCACTAGAAGGAACGTTTACATTACAGCTTGAGCTTCCTGCTCTTGCCCCAGCACTTTGAGGATGTTTGGATGTTGTTGAAGTTGTTTCTTCTTTAATAGGCTCTACTGATATTGAATTATTTGGATCAAATAAATTTGGCACAGGATTTGATTCTATGACTCCGCTATCATTCATCTGAAACCAAATCCATAAAACCTCTAATTCTAGCAAAAACTAATAAATTTCCTTTTGATGTAACTTGATTCATACCATATCATGATGAGGATGTCTGGCAACAACAACGGTGTTGCAAATGGCTAAAACTAGGAGAAATTCCTGCAGTTTTTGAGAATGAGCAGAACGTCCAACTATAGCTGCACTGGCTGCTCCGCCAGCATCTTTGGCGCTATCACTTGCCAAGAGGGAAGAGGCAAGCTCAGAACCAGAAGTTTGCCCAAGTCCACTGGCATTGTTTGACTTGAATGGCATATTTAATTGAGCTAATTCTTCTTGAAGAACAGGATTGACTGTCACTGGTATTTGAACACCAGGCCTTAGTCTTAGAGTCTGCAACAAAGGAAATGTTACAAAATGGTCTAGAGCAAAGAAAACTAAAAGGGGAGAATCTTTTTTTTATTTATTTAAACTCTTTATTTAACTTACTTCTATATTTTCAGGAGGAGGGTGATTGTAATCTATGCCTCCAATAGCACATCTTCTGAATAACATTTTGTTTTCTGTCAAAGTTCCAGTCTTGTCAGAAAATATGTATTGCACCTGAAGCAGATTAACATGAAGTATCAAAGTTACCAAAACTATTATTTAAAAAATATCTTTGAATGGGAGGCAGTATTTTACCTGTCCCAGCTCTTCAGTGATATTAAGAGCTCTACATTCAATGCGTTTGTCAGTCAGAGGATCATATAAGTCCTTGTTGTGGTGAATATGATACACTTGAGCAAGTTTTGTCAATTCTATACTAACATATAATGATAGAGGAATCATTATCTAAAAAGTGATAGAAAGAAATTATATTAGTTTTGCAAAGTTCGAAAATTACACAGCATAGTTCCTGATCTATATAAATTCCGTATACCTGAAGAATAATGATAAAAGTCCAAAATGCTAAAAAACCTTCAGCTGCAGGGGACCGTACACTCAAATTTGGAATGAATGGTATGCTTTCACCCAGCAGAGATGCTTCTTCATAATACTGCAACCAGAATCTGCACCCTACAGCGCCCACCACACACAGCACAAGCAATATTACAACACACCAAATTATATCTGTATTCATTTGCCGCTCCAGTTTTGAACGTTTGTATCTTGGACCACCATTGTTAAGCATTGCCTTTGATTCGTGACCTGAAACAAACAATTGCTTGAGCTAAAAAAAAAAAGAAAAGAAACACGTTCCACACAGAAAAGAGAAAGAAAAAACCTCCAACTAAACTACAATATTGGTTTATTTTCAAAGAGAAAACAGCCTGGTTGAGAACACAGTTTAGTATGCTCCCCTCATAAATAAATCCTGAAAGAGATGCTCCAATGCTCACCACCCACCTGCATATACAACGATGCCCTCCACGAAGTCGGTGTTCTTGAGTACGCACTCACGGAGAAGCAGGTTCTCGGTGCCGACGGGGACGGTGGCGCCCGTGGGGTGCACCACGGTGCCGTGGAACCGGTACATCTTCGTGGTGGGAGGGTCCACCTCCAGCTTACTGCGGAACAACCGGGGCTCGAAAGTACGGTGCTTATCCGTAAACCCACGAATCACCTAAAAAAAATTTAAAACAAGAAGGGGGAAAAAAACCAATAAATAAATGTTGAAAACAAAGTTACACCTGAATGGAAAGATCACAAATTTCTAAACCCGGTATTCGCGATTTGAAGGCTAACCTTAAAGGAAAACTATGATAGATAGATAGATAGATAGATAGATAGATAGATAGATAGATAGATAGATAGATAGATAGATAGATAGATAGATAGATAGATAGATAGATAGATAGATAGATAGATAGATAGATAGATGAGACGTGGCACCGCTGATCGCCTCGCCTACCTGTCGCGGCTTGAGGTTGGTCTCGCCGTCCAGGTTGCAGGTGTCGATGTAGCAGAGCCCGTTGGGGTCCGAGCACCGCAGCAGCAAGATGTCGGCGGGGATCACCTCGTTGTTGGAAAGGTGGACCAGGTCGCCGACACGGACATCGCGCCAGAGCAGCCGCTTGTACCTCCCCGCCTCGCTGCAACACACACACACACAAATACATGTACATTAACTTTTAAGATTTGTAATTTTCAATAGATTTGCCAATTTTCAAAATGAGAGCCTATTTATACGGTGTATCAAGAGGGTAGTGTGCTGAGTGCTTCTAGCTGGACACGAAAGAAAAGAGCGAGGAATCGGCAACTGCCCTGCATAGCCGTGTGCGAGGTATACGTGTATATTACCAGTAATTTAGGTAATATGAATGTAATATAAAATAATGTAAAGTAAATATATAGTAATAAATAGAAATATAGGGGTAAAATAGAGGCAAAATTGTGGTGGTAAAATGCATTATTAATATCTGATCATATACAGGTAATACAGCCACCGCGTACAAAGTAATATACGAGTTGACGACCCCTCGGAAAAGAGTGGAGCCGCGCGAGCCGAGTAAGGTACGAACAAACGCATGTTAAACATGTACCAGGTGTTTCTTTGAATGCGCAACAGTGTTGCGGGTTTGCCTACCCCATTCGCCCATAAGGCGCCATGGCCCCTGCAGCGCTGGCGAGTATGCAATCCCGCAACACTGTTACGCATTCAAAGAAACACCCGGTACAGACTGCAAAATGCTGCAAGATGTTGTGCCGTTTTCAGAGTGGTATTGATTAAGCCTTCTCCTACTGTACGGCCGAGTTACGCAAGCGAGCTCTTCTTCCTCCTCCTCCTCCTCCACCGAAGCTGTTGGGTAGGTACGACTACCAAATTTTTATTCGTAAATAAACGGAAGACGCATTCTCGCAGTGTACCGGGCAGTGCGATAAGCTCATACCAGTATGGATGGACAAAACACTAGCACAGAACTAAAACCCACTCTTCGCCTCCCATCGTCCTGCTCCTCTCCTCTCCTCCAGCCACTGCAGCCGGTCGCCTGCCAGCACACCGACGGGCTATGTACTTTCTCGTACTTAGCTGAGTACGTCGATGAAACTTACGCTGCTTGTGAAAAAATACATACATCGTTACGCATACTACGTGTAACTGGGCACACAAACTTACACACAATGTTATGCTTATGGTTTACGATGTACAAAAGTCTGCACAAGGAACGTGAGCCGATGGACGGTGGCTCACTTACTCCGTACGCAACCCATTCTACTTCAGCTGCGAGACGGCAACGGCAAGAGGTTAGGAGGGAAGCGCGAAGGGCCGCTCCCCACGCCACCTCTTGCCGTCGCTCATGGCTGAAGTAGAATGCGTTGTGTACTTACGCAAAGGACGGAGTAAGTGAGCCACTCTGTGGAGGTACACACATCAATGTACTAGAAAGTACATACTTCAGGAGTGTTCGCCGAGAATCCCGATAGATCACTCTCATCCCGTTACTGATTTTTTGCCGCCCTTTGTCAGTACTTATGATAGGTTTTTAAGCAGCAGGAATTCTGACTATAGTTTTCCATCAGTAATACTAATTAATTCCTTTTTACATTACTGACAATTTTATTTTTTGTCAGTAGTGAACGAAACTATACGGAATAATTGACAAATTGATCAGTAATTCCTGCTTCAGAGAATTCTAACATTTTAACTGACAAAAAAATCAGTACAGGTCTGAGAGTCTTTGGCTTATTCTACATGGTTAAAAAGATGCCAGTTTTACAAACAGGGTTAAAAAAGGTCCTAGTCGCCCGCCGGGCACACGAAAAAAAAAACCGTATTAGCTGGATAGGCACTGGGTGAAATACTAGCTGCCTTAGCTAATATTTTTTTTCTGTACCGGAAAACGCCCGATCTGGTTTAGCAAATGCTCGTAGCTTTCAAGGAACAATTAGCTGAGAGAGGTAATATTTTCAGCTGTTGCCATATTAGCTAATTTGTGAGCTCTTCATGCGATTTTTTTTTCTTTTTTCACGTGCAGGGCAGGGCCGGGCAGGGCTGCTATAGGGAGCGGTGACGCACGGCCGATATCTGGACGGCTGGGCGCAGCGCGGCTCGGCACAGCGACACCCCGGCTCGCCCCGCCCCGCGCAGAGGAAGTTTCAGCCATCGTGCCGTGCCACACAGGAAGTGACTGATGTTATAATTGTTCAAATATTTGATAGCGAAACTCACATGACATCCGAAAAATGGAAATACAGTACGAAAATAAGTCGTGTTAAACAGAACAACGAAAGGGAAGCGAAATTCCCTTGCGGTGGCGAGGCAGATGCTGTTTCATTTGTAAATGGAAGAATTCACTACCAGGGTTGTTACAAGGTTGAGATTTTCAGATTTCCTGACATTTCCCTGACCAGATTCGAGTTTATCCCTGACATTTTCTGCAAAATCTTATCAATTCACAATGTTTAGAAACATTGTAAACCGACAATTTTTCTAAAATAATCAGACCGACAACAGACAACGCGACCAATTGCGCAATTTTGTCCATTTTCCCTGACGCGGTGATTGATTTCCTAGACTTTTCCCTGATTTCCCATAGACAAGAACTTCTTTCCCCTGACTTTTACCTGATTTCCAGGTTTTCCCTGACTTGTAACTACTCTGAATACGGCCCTGGTGCGGACCCATCCCGCCCCACCCTGCGCGTTTCTGTGCGAAGGTGGGACGGGTTGGAACACCGGGATCAAGCTGATGTAATAAAAACACTATTCCACTCACTCTTTTCTCTCACCGTCCGATCCCTTTCACCCCCGCCCCGCCCCGCCCTCCTCGGGCCTGCGCCACGTGGGGCGGACAGCGTAACGAGATAAGATTAGCGGCGCGAGGCAGCCGGGATCATGACCACTCCGAGTGAAGCGAGAGGTGCACCGCGGCCAGCGCGGCGGGGCGGGGCGGGGCGGGGCGGGGCGGGGCGGGGCGGGGCGGGGCGGGGATCCAGACACCTGCGACCACACGAGGCGCCACTCACAGAGCCCCACGGCATGCACGGCCCGATCCCCCTCAACCAACAGCGATGGAATAGTGACGAGGGGGGCGGGAGGGGGGGGGGGGTCACTTCGAAAAATGATTGTACAGCCCCCAAAAAATCATTTAAAATATCAAAGATCAAAAAAATCAAAATAAAATCAAGTAGAAAGTTGCATAAAAATCCGAAAAATCGAGAACAAATGAACCCAAAACTGAGAAAAATGGGAACAAAACAAGAATGAACACAATTTTTTTAAAAAATAACATATTACTTCTTTTTTATCCCGGGCAAAAATCAAAAGAAAAATCCATATCAAAAATCAAAAAAATCAAAAACATCAAAAATCAAAAAAATCATTGTACAAGTTTTATATGAGTGATCCCCCCTCGAATAGTGACACCGACGGGGGAGGGGTCGCTTCGAAAAATCGAGCAAAAACGAACATAAAACCGAAGTAAAATTGAAACAAATTCAAAAGTGGGGGTAAAAGATTACAATTTATCAAAAATTGACAGAAATTTTCCTTACAAAATCAAAAGAAAAAAATGTGCACATTTTGTATGCGTGATCACCCTCCTCGAGCGAGACGAATCACCCAAAACGCCTTAACTATCACACACGCCGTTTGACCGTATAAAGAAAAGTCATAGTGTATCAATTTGACCGCCGGCGGAGCTAGGCGGGTAAAGAGCTGCACTACAATGTTGAAACGAGACGTACGCAAGCCTGCCTCATAATGGTAAAAAGTTACAGGGAAAAAAAAGGAAAAAAAAATCAGGCGGGGCGAGAGAAATACCTAGGGATAAACGTTTTGCGCTGTCAACATGACGAGGATGTGGTGACAGGAGAGAACCGGAAAGCTCAGGGTCGCCGTGACGACACTGCGATAACGAGAGAGCTCGAGAGAGCTCGAGAGAGAGAGAGAGAGAGAGAGAGAGAGAGAGAGAGAGAGAGAGAGAGAGAGAGAGAGAGAGAGAGAGAGAGAGAGAGAGAGAGAGAGAGAGAGAGAGAGAGAGAGAGAGAGAGGGGAGAGGAAGGAAGAATGAAAATCCTCGTACCGCTGTAGCGTCATGCACTTGTCTCTCGAGCGAGCGGAAACGAGTGATGCACGCAGAGCATGAGCGGCTAGCTGGAGCACCGGCCAGCGGGCCGGCGGCGCACTCTCAGGAGGAGGCTCGTGTCGCCAGAAAGCCGTAAAACATGGCGAAAATATATAAAGAGCAACAAGGTAGCCCAGGAACGCAAGGGTCTCAGCACAGCACTACGAGAGCCGATCGCCCCTTAAGACTCTGTCTATCGCCGCAGAAGCGAAGTGCGTCACCAGATAAAGTCGACAGGCGGCCAAGACAACGTGCACCAATATTTGTTTCCCAAAAAAAAGTTCCCGACTGCCACCTCAGTACTACTTTTGGGTTCATACCGGATCCCAATTCCTACTTTCCCTTACTTTTCCCTCACTTCCAGACTAAAAATCGCAATGTTATGACTTTTTTCTACTTTTGAGAGGTCCATTGTACATTAAATGTAGCAAAACTAGGGCGCGAAAATAAGATTATTATTGTTAAAAAAAAAAATACCTTTATTTGGGTAAACAAGAGTGGCTGCAGCCAAGGCTGCAGCATAACACGGAGAATATCTGCCGAGGCTACGGAACTATGGACAGCATTTGCTCTCACCATCATTTTTCTCCCTGACCCAAATAAAATTTCTCTGATCAGGGTTGTTACAGAGTCGGGAATTTTTATTTCCCTGACTTTTCCATGACTTTTCCATGACTGAATTCGAGGTTTTCCATGACTTTTCCCCAGACAAATATAGGACTAGGGTTTTTAAAAAGAAAACGATGTAAAGCAATACACTGTAATTCTTAATGCAATAAAAACTACGATTTGAGTGCAATAAATTTTTATTACTCCTGTGGGAGCGATAAAAAAATTATTGCACTTTATTAGTGTTTGATATTACTCTCAAGTGTGATAATTCTCATACCATTTGAAGCGTTAAAAGAATTATCGCTCGTTTGCCGCATTAAACGCAAATTATCGCTTATTTTGAGCAATCATGATTGCATAAAAATGCATTAACTAATGCACTTTTCGAGCAATAACTTTCTTATTGCTCTCCCTGGA